>JAOPHQ010000022.1:0-55000 GCA_030340625.1 Merluccius polli
GGGCCGTATGCCGAATGTATTAAATATGCAAATTTAATCGGACCTGACTGGAAAGTATTACCGGACACAGTGGCGGGTGAAGTGACACAATTCACCCGCCACCATACAAATCCACCCGCAAATGGCGTGTGGTGGGTGTTAATTTCCATCCCTGACACACACACACGTCCACACACACACACACACGTCCACATGTTCAGCCGACTACTTAGGCTCAGGGGGAAGATTCCAATCACTGTGTGCGTATGTGTGTGCGTGTTTTGTGATTGTGTGTGCGTTTTCTTTCAGCAGAGGAACCTGGAGGGCTACGTTGGCTTCGCGAACCTCCCCAACCAGGTCTACAGGAAATCTGTGAAAAGGGGCTTCGAGTTCACCCTCATGGTGGTCGGTGAGTCACACAACCACACCTGGTTCTGTGTGTGTGTGAGTGTGTTTGTGTATGTGAGTGGGAGTGCGCGCGTGCGCAGGGTCCAAAATTAACACCTTCCACCAGCCAATGGCTGATAGATTTGGCATTTGGCAGGTAAAAAAAATGCTTGGCTGGTAGAGTTTTCCACTTTGGCAGGTAACAAGTGTGTGTGTGGGCTCATTCCCTGTGTGTGGACGAGTTTTTGCGCACTGGGATGTGTGCTTGTGTCTCGTCTGTCTGAGTGTCCCTATGTTCTTGTATTCTGTGTGTGGGTGGGTGGGTGGGTGGGTGGGTCGGGTGGGTGTTCATATCTGCGCGCAGGTGGGTCATCAAATACATTCACAGGAAGCCTGTGAATTGCGAGCCTGTGGCTCGCAATGCTGCACCCATAAAAACCCTCAACAATTTCTCTCCATGCCTCGACTAGACATCGTTAATAAAAACAAATTTGGCCTTTTCTTCATTTCCCTGGGGAGGAGTGCATTGTTTTGTATGCCTAGAAAGCACAACAAAACCATTTTATGTGTTGGAATAGTATTGGGTTTTTATGAAAACTACATGGCAGCATAGTAGCAAAGGGGATGTAGTGCTTCATGAACAAACCACTGAACAGAAAATAGAGACTGAAAACTGAACTGTAGAGGGAGAAATGAGAAGAGAGGTGGAGGAAGGGATGTGTTTGGTCAGCAACACACACACACACTAATTAACGCATACACACGAGCACACAGACGGCTCAGTGGCTGAAGCAGAAAGGACGGGCATTGCGTTGAGCTATTGAACCGTGTGTGCTGTCCTCCGGTAATGAACACTGGGCACAACACAGATAAACAGATATGGATTGTCACTTTGGTTGAACTTGGGGAAAAGCAACTCTACGTTTTGTAGAGTACCAACAAACATACCAGGGGTTTTCTGATGTATACGTAGTAGATGGATTATAGATTATTTACATTTGTTCTTGTGCATAGAACAAGATGGACATTTCTGGTGGCTATTCGCATGATGCATCACTCGTTCCATACCCTTAGACTTCACCATCCTTATTATGCCTCAACTTGAGTTTAGGCCTAGAAAGTAATGTTGTATTAGCAACTGATGCTAATACAGAAAGAAGAACAAATGCGAGTGAATTGGTTGTCGGAGGGAGGTTGGGGATAGTTCACTAAGGCTTTCCAGCTGACTAGATCCTGTTTTGTAGGCCCTGCGCCACATGCAGTCATCCCTCTTCTTTCTCCCCCTCTCTTCTCTCATTCTGTTGGCTCCCTGCCCTGCATTATACCGGGTTCAGCACGCAGCAAACAGACGCTCTGGCTTTCTGTGGTTCTATGAACGGGGGAGAAGACAGAAGGGAAGGACCTCTGATCCTCTCACAATAGCGCTCATGTTGGTTTAACCTGCTTCTTTATGACCATTGCTTTTGATCTCCGTTACCATTGTAATGTCCTGATGTAACCAGTCGGCCACGACGTGAATAGTAGCATGTCCCAGGTGGGATGAGGAATCGGTAAGAAAAAAACACGAGTCACAACTAGTCACTTCACACATACTCATGCACTCAACAAATGGTTTTACAGTTAGCCTGTGGAATGCTGCTTGGCATAAATCACGTTCTGCTTTTGCCTAATCGCAAAGGCAACACACACACACACATGCTAACAACATTTATTCTAAATCCATCTTTCCAAATCCAGAGATAAAATGCAACATATATTTTAGAAAACTAATTAGAATCAAAAAGTACGGCCAGAAAATTGTTGTTTTCTTACTTTGATTCAAGTGATGCCAAAAAAAGTTTTAGTGAGATGCCTATTTTTTTTGTCTGAATTCTGATGCAGAGGGGCTCTGCTTCAAATCTGCCTCGCCTTCTATCTTGCAGGGTTTGAGATATTTAAATGGGTGCCATGCCAAAACTCACAGGGTAAATGTGTAGCTGTGGTGACTGGCCTGAGAGAGAGAGAGAGAGAGAGAGAGAGAGAGAGAGAGAGAGAGGGAGAGGGAGAGGGAGAGAGAGAGAGAGAGAGAGATGCATGCACATCGCACATCCCGTGTCAGTGCAGTGTCGCCAGTCTTGGCCCGTAGCGGCCCGTCCTGCCGAAGCGTCGGGTTCCCAGGCGCGACCCAGTGTGGATGTTTCCGTCTGTCCGTCACTCCCTTGGATGGAACGCTGAGGAATGCCACCACAGTTTGGTCGCCGCATCCCTCCTCCCGCCCTCCCTAGCGCTTTTTCCTCTTTTCTCTAGCTCCCTCTCTCTCTGCCTTCTCTTTTTTTCTTTCTCATGACACAACGTCACTCTCTATCTTTTCCATCTTTATATGTTTTTTTCTTTCCTCTCTTTTTTTTTTCTTTCTCCCCCCCTCCCTCCGTTGGCCTGTCTGGGAGAGGAAATGCCTGCTTCCTGAGGCTTTAGCTCCAGCTGGCAGCTTGAATAGGAACTCCTGGAAAGAGCGGAGAGATCCAGCGCCAGAGCACAACAGCGCTGCTGCCGCTGCCTCTAGCAGCCCATAGACTCACTGGTCCAAGGATGCTGGGATGCGACCCCATTTCCCGCCGGCATGTGGTTAGAAATTCAGCCCGATCCACCGCTTGCTTTCCCGCCGCAACCGTCAACCACGGGCTGCTTTGAGCTTGCGCTCGACCGCTTGGCACCTTCATACCACACTTGTCTTTTCCATGGGCTTCAGTGCAGCCACCCGTAGTGGGGATCATGCGTGATTTGTCTTCTATTTTGGAATCGAAAGTTTAAATCGTTTGATCCAAAAACCTAAGATAAAGCTAGTTTTAAAAGCTCTTTGATTGCCGACGGGAAATTGTGACCGATTGTTCCAGCGAATGTGATGCATTTGCATTTTCAGTTAAGTTAACGTTGGCGTATTAATGGGTGTGTCAGTTAGGCATATGTTCCCTATGAACGTCATTTGTACAAAACAATGTGATTGTACTGTGTGAACTGTACATCCTCCTCTGGACCAATGCCTGACCAATGAGTCTCCGCCGATGACAAAACATTATAGACGCATTGTTTATCTATGTTTGTGTTATTGAAACTGCTGCTCACACTCCAGTGGTCTGGCAGGATGCTGAGCCTGGATGATGTCGACAGTTTAGTAGTAACTAGTGTTGCACCGATACCATTTTTTGGCCCCCGATACCGATACCGATACCCGGCTGTGCAGTATCGGCCGATACCGATACCATACCGATACCACGCCGTTTGGAGAAAAAAAAAAAATATATATATACATATATATATATATATATATATACAAGCTTTTTTTCTTCTAATACTAAAGAACTGCATACTCACTTGGATGTAAAATCATTGCTATCATGGCTTGGTCAGGAATACACAGTAAATCCAGAAGAACTTTTTTATTGCCTACCTGTTATGGGTGACAATAATTGAATATGCCAAAATAGTGCAATATCCATGTAATTACAACATGTAAATCGTAGTGCAACAAGAAGTTAAATTAAATTAAAATAAGAAATGCTGATGTGCACTCCTCTAAGTGCAGCCAGGGTAAAATAAATAAAATAAAATAAATAAAAGGTGTCCTATGACAACAAGTTACAACTCCAAAATCCACATTGAAAAAACTAAAACGAGCAGTGGCAAACATAACTGCAGTGAGTGCAGTGAGTGAAGGGAGAGAATGTCTCTATGATGTCCTCTATGATGTCCTCTATGATTTGACAACATTACATTTGGCAAAATCGGTGTTTATTTGGGATGATCATTTCCGTAAATATGATTGGGGAGTAACCCGACGAGGTGTCCATTAACAGAAATGAATGGACGACGCGGAGGCGTGAACCGTCCGACGCGAAGCGGAGGGTTGCTTCCGCGAAGTACCATGGTCACTTACGAAAGAATGACATGTAATCAATTAATAATACTTTAATGTGTTTTAGAGTTGAAATCGTGAGGGTTTTTTTATTTTTACAAGTCGAGCACACTATTTAATATCTCCCGTATGCAGGCGTTGCCAAGCAACGTGGCCATAGCGTCTTCATAGCGTCAACGTCTTTCCTAGGTGTAAATCAAAGATGGTGTAAATAAACACTTTTTAACCTACACTCTCCAGCCAATCGGAGTAATTCTGTTTTTAATGACTTTATCAAGTAACTTTCCGTGATCAACGGTGTCGGTAAATGGGCTGTGCTACAGCAGTAGTTGCGTGGTGGTGTTTAGCGCGTGCGACGCGCTGGCCTTTTAAATTAAAAAAAAAAGCAAGAACGAACATTCTGAAGGGGACAGAAGCGACATAAGCGACTTAGGTGGAGTGGACAAGGAGGAGTGGACAAGGTGGATTCCTCTTTGTGCGCTTTCGGTGTGAACGCACAGAAAGACAAGGCGCTGCGTTCCAAGTTTCATATTAGTATCTGTAAATGGCATCGGCGCATTATTTGTTCGTACTCGTCGATACCGATGCCAGCATTTTAGTGCGGTATCGGGGCCCCTCCCGATACTAGTATCGGTATCGGTGCAACACTAGTAGTAACCCAGTTATCAAATCTGCCTTCTGCCTCTGCCTGACCTGCCTATCTGACCCACTGATCCCTGCGTGTCTCAGTGTGTGAAATATGATTGTGTGTAGGAGGATGGTGAAATTGTCAGATTTGTGTGTGTGTGTGTGTGTGTGTGTGTGTGTGTGTGTGTGTGTGTGTGTGTGTGTGTGTGTGTGTGTGTGTGTGTGTGTGTGTGTGTGTGTGTGTGTGTCATCAGATAAGACAGTTTGACAGGCTTAAGAATAACTGCCTTGCCTACTGCCAGAACGGGAGGAGTGCTGTCTGCTTAATCTGTAGTCTGACACACACAAACGCACATATCCATAGTCTTACACTCACTCTCTGTCTGTCTCTCTCTCGCCGCCTTTCTCACTCCGCCTCTCTAATCTAAACCCATCTTTCCTACCGACTCACCTCTTGGCATCCTTCCTCTGTTTACACACCGTGAACTCAGACTTCTGTCTGAGTCAAGAGACGCACCCCCGGACGTAATAAAAAAAACACCTTAATGTGACCGGCTAGAGGGGCTCAGGGCACCTCTGGGGTCTAGTAGGACATGCAAGTGAAATGGACACCACGGCATACCTTGGTCTTTATTGTGCAGAGACAGAGAAAAAGAGAGCGAGATGGGGAAAGAGGCCGTTACCACTGTGCCCACCATGACTCCATAGCCGCTGGCCTCAAAGGGTGTGTGTGTGTGTGTGTGTGTGTGTGTGTGTGTGTGTGTGTGTGTGTGTGTGTGTGTGTGTGTGTGTGTGTGTGTGTGTGTGTGTGTGTGTGTGTGTGTGTGTGTGTGTGTGTGTGTGTGTGTGTGTGTGTGGTTTGCAAATCCTTATGAGTCGAGGCCATGACTGTTGCGCTCCCTAGTTGCAGACGATTTTTGTCTGGCAGGAGGGTCACAACGATATGACTGGCTCTGCACACAATACACATTTGCAGCCGTGTGTGTTGTGTGTGGATGTCCCCACCAGGATATTGGGGGGGGGGGGGGGGGGGGGGGTAGGCCAGCTGCAGCCTGAGGGTTGATTCTCAACATTAGTGCTAAACAGGAAGATCAGAGAGGGAATGCTAGGAATCTCGTGGGAAAGCCACTGACCATTTGTTTATTTACCCTCTGTTTGTCCCTCTTAATCTGAGGTCATTTATATATTAATACTAGGGATGTGCGCGGGTATTCGGTTACACGGTTACACGGGGCTGCCGCCACTAACCGTTTTGTAAAAAAAATTCGGTTACACTAAAAAAAATGGACCAACATTACTGCATGTCTTAATAAAAGTTTTCATTTAACAAGCTAAATACTTGCACATTAACATGGATTATTTCAATTGCATGCATGTTCATTTCTGATGCGCTTGTCGCTTGGGGGAAAAAAAACTGTCGCCTGCGGGAGGGTGCAGCTCGCCATCGTCTTTGAAGATGTTGTAAAAAAACAACTTGAAAAATCAACGTTGTTTAACCGTTAACGTGATGTTGTCTGAAGTTCATAAGGACGTCTGAGTTAGGCATGTTGTTTGTCTCTCTCTCTCTCTCTCGCTCTCTGCCACTTGCGGAGCAGAGGGCGAGAGAGAGAAATAATTACGCAGAGCCGACAGACTTTAAAAGTCCAAAACAAATATATTTACTGACAAGAAGTGGTTTTAATCAATTCCATAATTTAAAGTAGATTTTTACTAAACGAAAAAATGTGAAAAAAAAAGAAAGTTCAAAATAAAAACACAAATCAGACAGAATTCTCCTTAAAGCAACCTCGTAATGGGGGTACATTATTATAACTAATAAATAAGTTATAAATATAGATCGAAATGTGCTTAGTTTGGGCTATTTCTCAGAGTTCAATTTCATAATTTAATTAATTAATTAATTAACGGGTATTCGAATAAACGGTTTTCAAAATGTCGTGTACACGTCAGTGCAATTAACCGCTCGGAACATCCCTAATTAATACTGTTGTTTGCCCCTATATTATTTAAATGTTTCCACTTGCAATCATGACTTATTTCACATCAGTAGAAATCAGCTGATGTTTTACTTTTATCGTTATTAAAAATTATTAGTGAGAGCAAATTACTGTGCACTGGACTTTTAGGCGAACCAAAAATTGTAAACAAACGCCTCGCAATCGTGCCTGTTGCTCGTCTATTGGACAGAAAATCTGAGGTAAACAAAACGCTTTTTATGCGCGTTTTCGGACAAACTATATATAGGCTATTGTTGACGAAGCTTCTTCATTTTATGCGACATTGATCTACCGTGGGACGGAGCCCCCTTTCAAACATTATGTCACTAAACAATTTACACAATTTATAAAAACTTCAGTGTTTTCATTTTGTGCTTCCACGAGCATCTGTGTTATGTGATCGTCAGACCAGATTTCGAGACTGGCTTTAACCTCATTGCCCCACGTCTGACCATGACTCATTTCTATCTTTTCATGTCTACCTGACTCAATATTGATTTCCCAGTGCGCCGCAAAACTCACCACCTCGACCCATAATGTACTCTTTTTTTTTTTTTTTGGTTCCCTTCCCATGGTTTGTTGGGATCACGTTCACACTTGAACGAACCAGAGTTTGCTTGGAAGCGGACCGAGACCCCCGCTTCCACTCCACCCCAAACGAAGCGTACTATCAGGGCAAATGCTCCCAGGGTTTGATTTTAAAACAGACCAAAGAGCATCAGGTGTGACGGCACCCTACGTTTCTGGATCTTTGGACCTGCTGTGTCAAGAGTGTGTTGGACCTCTGTTGGGTTTGGCCAGAGAAGGCGTGTGCAGTGTGATTAGAGAGGTGAGCTCGCTGCCAGAGCCGATGGTGGTTAACCCCTCCTACTCATCCTTCAGTGTCTGTGTGCAAAGGAAGGCCATCATTACTGGGGTGCTACCTCACTGCTGCGGAGCCAAAAGACCATCCTTCGATCAACGACTCTGTCTAATTTGTAGCGCTCAAACGACAAGAGTGTGAGAGAGAGAGAGAGGGGTGGGGAGGGAGGGAGGGTGGTGGCGGCATGGGACAGTAGAGAAGAGGAGACGGTACACTGTGAATCACTGTGAACTCCCTGGTGGAGAACTAGGCTTGTGCGCATGATCCTGAAATGGCAGGCTTTGGGTTCAAATCCTGAGCTGTTGTCCCATGTCACTTTAAACAACAATGCTGCACATGGAAGTTGGGTGCTAATTGAAAATGTATACAAAAATGGTGAAGATCGTCATCACATTTTTCATGTTTTGGTTACAGATTTGGTCACAGATGTCGCCACACAGATAACATTATTCAACTAAAACGTTAGGCTGAACCAACAGCAATCTGTTGGCCTTGTTCTCTGGCGCTGGTTTTGCTGCAGTCGCACCATCCCTCTAAGGCAAAAGCTAACAGGAGAGGAATGACCAAACTGTGTACAGGAGCAATGTCCTCTTGGCATTTCTCCACTTTCACACAGGGCAAAGAAATGGGACAGCCACTGAAGCTAAGTCTTATCCAAACACTCACACCTCACCGTGACGTTGACATAACCTGCCCTTGCTTGCAGAACTGGGGAGCCATCAAATTTACCCAAGGTTGAGCCGAGTTGGCAGTTGGTACCTCATCATTTAGGTGTGTGACTGTGTGGGTGTGCACGTGTACATACTTGTATGACAGTATGACTGTTGTTATGTCTGACTCAAAATATTCTACCAGTCCTCAATTACCTCATAGGGGTGTGATCCCTATGAGGTAATGGGCAAGTGAGCTATTGATACAGTAGGAGAAAGCACTCTGTCTAATTGGTGTTGATCTACATCTGCACCTCGGCAGATACCAGTGAAGAGAGAGCTGAGACTGGAATTCACAGGGAGGATTGTGGGTCAGACTATTGGATACATGGCACATTGCCACATGTCAACGTACATTACGTTGATAAATCCCCCTATTTCAATTCCAACAGATGACAGTTCAAAACGTATTATGTTTTGTCATGACACATTTTAGGAAAAGGGTCCGACTGTTGGGTGGAACGAAAGTGACATCTGTTTATCATTATCCATCTCAAATGATTTTGATTTTAGATTTGTATAAGTAGGACACAAGGTTTTCTTATTGAATTTGGGCTTTCAGAAAAAGCTACACCACGGAGGAACCCAACCTTACCGAAACACTGCTTAGACATTCTTCAGCAAATCCCTAATCAATCCACAAGACACTGGAGTAAAGTATGACCCCATTTGGACGTGGAGAGACTCCAAGCCTCACATTTTCATGAGATTTGAGCAACAATCTTGCAGCTTGGCAAGGCTGTCGTAGGAATGTATCTTTTATAAGCTGCTCAAAAAACAGATTGATGTCCATTCCCTGAAATTACTCACTTTTTTTTAAATTATTTTTTTTTTATGCATGTGCTGCATCTGTTTTGCATTTATTGGTATGAAGAAACATTTTTCGGTCCACACAATATGGATGAACCGGTCTTAAAAAGTTTTATATCATCATGTGTCAGAAAAGCTGTAAGTTATAATCTGTCAACCCACAACCGCCTTGGATGGTCTTCCCAACTGACATTGAGCTGACGCAGTTTGTGCTGAACTTTGCTCAGTTTAGGGCTCGACGCGTTACCATGTGTTTTCCGGGCTTCGGTTGACCTTTTTCTTCTGAAAGGGTGAAGATGCTAGGATGTCATTATAAGTGAGTTGTGCTAACCCTAACCACCCAACCCATGAATCAAGCTGTGTGCCCTTGGTATGTTTGACTGCATGTTTTTGTCAAGGCAATGTTGTGCATATGTCACTGCCGCTGTTGTGCACTGAGATTCCAAGTGCTCAAGCGTGAGCATGGGGAACATCTTGTGGGTATAGAGAGGGAGAGACATTATATGCTAACTGGGGACGTCCTTTCAACAATAGTAAAAGCCAGTGTACAAAGAGGGATGAGAGGGAGGCGGCGAAAGGAAAGCGCAGAGGAAATGTTTTATGCCCTCCATCTGAGAGCTTTTCTTCCTGGCAGACAAGCTCCTGACCTTTTCCCCCCACAGACAATGAATCTACTTTAGTTCCTCCACACTAACCCTGTCCCTCCAGGGTGTGTGTGTGTGTGTGTGTGTGTGTGTGTGTGTGTGTGTGTGTGTGTGTGTGTGTGTGTGTGTGTGTGTGTGTGTGTGTGTGTGTGTGTGTGTGTGTGTGTGTGTGTGTGTGTGTGTGTGTGTTATGAATGTTAGATGTGTCACTTCTGTATTGGGGTCCTTGTCTGCTTGATATATTTTATTTTACTTGCGCACATGCTTCTATTGATGTGATTGTGTGTGTGTGTGCGTGCATGCATGCACTTATCTATGCAATCTTGTCTTCATTCCCAGGCGAGTCTGGATTGGGTAAATCCACGCTCATCAACTCTCTCTTCCTGACCGACCTGTACTCCAAGGACTACCCCGGGCCCTCCCAGCGCATCAAGAAGACCGTGCAGGTGAGAGGCCAGCCAGTGTGCTCTCCACACTTCCACCACTTCCACCTGACCCACACAATGTCCCTCCTGTGTATCTGGTCCCGCTCAAAACCCCTGGCTGCAGCCCCATGATGGGAACATTGTAGATTAGCGACGGACAAGGTGAGATCGTAATGACATAATAATCAAACTGCCTTCAGCAATCAAACATTATAAGCAGAAGCTAAGCCTAATGCCAGCAGAGCAATGTTGCAGGAAAAAGTCGCAATTGCTTGCCAAGCGTGTGAAGTAGTTATAATTTAAATGAGTTTAAACAAAATACAACAAGATGCAATGAACCTTATTTCCACACAACCAGGGTTGGTACAGCATGATTCAGCTCTGGGTGCCCAACCACCCACCACCACTAACCATATAAACATATAGATATTTAAGACATTCAACTGGGCAACACACAGATACAACAGTAAAGCAGGAGAACAAACATGGCGGTAAGTGCATGGTAGGGCTGGGCGATATGGCCAAAATCTTCTATCCCGGTATACGTCATTTAATATCATGATAACGATATATATCACGATATAGCATGCTTTCTGGTAATTCAATAAATGGTCTATATAAAATAACCACATGGTAAAGCCTATTTTTGTATACTCCTGTGTGAACTGTAGTATCTTCTTTTTTTTCCCATCACTTTACTATAATGCAGCCTCTAAAACCAAGTAAAGATGACACTTATGTTGCGATATCCATATTACGATATCCACAATCTAAGATGATATCTAGTCTCATATCGATATATCGCCCAGCTCTGGTGCAATGCCCCGCTGCACAGCGAGGCCTGGTGCTGCCTGTTGTGGATGAAAGTTTATTTTAGGAACAAGTCTTGTTTTTCTCTTTCTTCTAGAAGAAAACTAGTTGATGCCACATTTCTCCCCATAATGGACTATGGTGATCTTTTGTACATGAATGCCCCATCTCAGAGCCTTCAAATGCTGGATTCTGTATATCATGGTGCCTTAAGATTCATCTTAAACTGCAAGCCCCTCACTCATCACTGTACTATACTCAAATGTGAACTTGCCATCTCTATCAATACGCCGGCTTAGTCACCTTTATATCTTTATCTACAAAGCTATCATGGGCAGGTTACCAGTTTACATATCTGACTTGTTGTCATTTAAACAGAGTTCATATGGCCTGAGGTCTCAGGATATTGTTTTATTGAACATCCCGCAAGCCAGGACAGAGTTATTTAAAAGGGCTTTCATGTTTGCTGCTCCATCTACTTGGAACAACCTACAGGGCAACCTCAAGCTAAAGTGTTTAATTCCATTAAATTAATTTATAGGTCTGGTTAAAACTATAGAACATGAGGCTACCCATACATGCAAATGTTATAAGTAATTTATCTTGTCCAATGCCCTGAAATTGCACTTGAGTTTGTCTATGTCTTATATTTGTTTTGTTTTAATTGTTTTATACTGTATGTGCTGCTGCTATCCTGGCCAGGTCTCTCTTGAAAAAGGTATTTTATATCTCAATGAGACTAACCTGGTAAAATAAAGGTTATTATTATTATTAATTTCAGATGGCACAACATAATTGAATTTAGCTTCTTAACAAGGTTACCCGTCTTAATGCCTATTTAATTAAATACTAGTTGAAGTTTGCTGGTAGGGGTTATCCTATTAAGTGTTCATTCATTAACTGGCTTAGTCAATGGAGTTAATCCAGCCTGTCTACCACAAAGCTAAAAGTGAGCAGCCTCTTTCTTCGTTGGATTTGAACTTTGACCCCTTGCCTCAGACCTGACCCCTCTCACAAAGATAATATATCTGAAACTCCATAGTAAAGCTCAAATCAACTTTCACTTTCAACATTCATTTCTCAGCAGTGTGACAAATGGTGGGCTGTGTTGCAGACCTACTCTCACTGCTACTGTAGTGATTCAATAGAATAACACTTTAGATTAAGAATAATCTTTATGTATAAGAGCTAATCTATTCTAGCTCTTATACATAAAGGCTATTGCTTGTTCCAATATGGCTCTCTCTCTTCTACATGAGCTTCTAGCATCTTCCAGCCAGCTGGTTTGCTGGTTATATACTCTTCTCTCAGAGTTGGATGGTAGTCACTCTCGGCCCCCAAGGGCACAGTAACAATGCAAACAAACACCGTTGCACATCATCATAGGCTTTCTGGTGGAGTGGGGGGTTCCATGGCACAAATCCAGTAGAGGGAGAGAGTAATACTGGGGGTGGGGGGGGGGGAGAAGGAGTACAGAGACGAGGAGAGAGAGAGTGAGTCAAAGAAAGGGAGTAAGGGCCACAGGGGCCAAGGAGGATTTCATCCTTTTATGGTCATGACACTCAGAAGGAAGAGGGTGGGGGGGGTGTCACATCTGGAAGAGCGACTGGCCGAGGAGGGGGAGGAGGGGTTGAAGGAGGAGAAGGCAGCAAGGGAGAGAGAGAGCAAGGAAAGAATGAGTTGGAGAGGAGAAGTGTTTTTTTAGGGTAATGGGGCGGCGATAGAGGACACGGAGAGAGGAGAGGTAACAGCCTCGGTGTATGTTGCAGGTGGAGAGGCAGGATGAGCGGACGATAGATTTTTTTTTTTGTGGGCTCATCGGGTTAAAGAGATAAGTGAGATTTAGGAGGTGATCAAGTGTGTTCTCTGTACTAACTTGTGTGGGGTTTTGGTTTATGTTGGTATTTTACTCTGCATGGTGATGCTAACACAGTTACAGGGCTGATAGCGTTCCGGCACCACGCCGGAATTCCGGCGTACCGACGTGTCTGTGAAAAAAATAAATAAATCAGGTTCGCGTTCGCGTGGTCTGACGTCGTCCATCGCAATGCCCCTCTCCTATAGTTATTACCTAAAAACGTTGCAGGGATTGCTCTGTAAATACATTGAAAATATAACTAATGGTCCATATAAAGTGCTGTAAGTTAACTAGGGCTGCCCCCTAATAGTCGGCTTAGTCGAATACGTTTTCATTAGTCGAGCAAAAAGTAAAACATCAAAATAAGAAGGCATGAGCATCGCAAACCGAATACATCCGTGGTCGCAAAAAGCCCTGATTTAACTCATCGCTGCAGAAATACTGACCAATACACCTGGGCAGGTAGACACCTGGGCAGGTCGACACCTGGGCAGGTAGACACCGCTAGACACACGGGACTCATACCGATGATCGCGGCTTTAGTTCCCCGTGTCTGATCGCTGTAATTCGGAGCGTGAATATCGGTTGAATATCTAATATCTTTCTAACTTTAAAAAACACTTTAGTATTGTTTAAGACGATAGTCGCACATCCCTCGTAACTACGCCGTGAAGGTGAACCCTCCCGGACTCCGCTATTAACATGAACCGCTCCCCCAGAGGAGCCGCACATCCACACGCACCGGACTGCGGTCAAGCCAGCCGTCTCGGTTCCGCGTGGTCAAGCAGCCGCTCCAACATTTTCAAGTGCGCCTTATTGCCGACTTTATGGCAAATACTTTGAGACAACTGGGAAAGTAGCTTACTGCAGCGTGTGGAATCTTCCGGTTTACAAAATAAAACGTGGGTATTAAATATATTAAGCGTTTATTTTAAAAAAAAAATTAAAAAATGTATTAGCAGGGATGGATTACAGGCCTACCAGGTCCAGGGTCCCAAGAGCTCTGGTGCTCTACACAAAGATGCTACTGTAATATAGGCTTATATTTGGTTTGTTCATCTCATGCCTGAATGTTGTCAATTTATTTCCACAAAATTCACCAGAATCTATCATTTAAGGGACTATTTATCCAAATTGTCTTCCAGGGGAGCATACCCCTGGATCCCGCTTGACAATTATGTTGATCAGGGCATATATTTTGGCTTAGGGGCCTGCTTACCTCCCAGAAAAAAAAAGTTCAGGCTCAGGATTTTTTTCTACTATCACCCCTGCAGTTAGCCACGACAATATTCAGGAGGGGGCTTGGGTAGAGAGAGACAAGGAAGCAGTTTTCAAGGTGTGAGAGAAAGTGTGATGGAGAAGGCCAGTAGAAAATGGAGATGGAGGAGGAGAGAAAGGAGCACATCTAGCCTTGTGAGGAGTAAGACATGAGGATATCGGAGTGGAAAAATCAGTGTGTCTATATTGATATGACCGATGCTATGTGAATGGGGGGGGAGACTCTATTGGTATCGGGAGAGAGTGAGAGAAAAGGGGGAGAGGGCTGGGAAAGGGACAGGGGGTGCAACCGGGCCCCTTGAGGCCTGAGGGGGTCAGCAGCAGGGCAAGAATGTTCCCATGAAACTTAACACTATTCCCAGATGCACACAAAAGCAAGAAATCCCAAATCAAGGAATTTCTCCCTTTACTTGGCAAAATATGTGCATGAGTCCAATACAAAAATAAACGGCTTCATGGATCTGTGCAATGCACACAGTCCCACTCAAGCTTTCCATATGTTTAAAGAAAGCGATGACAAACAATGTTTGTCTCTTTTTTACAGATAGACACTAGTCTCTTTGCACATTGCCTCAACCAGGTTTCCTCACAAGCCACTTTGTCATTTTCTTTTAACATTTCCTGCAGGTGTACGCTATGTGGTGGACTATATTATCAACAGTTTGTCAGTTGTTCTAGGTCAGTACTGAGCTATACATCTGTGGTACTGGCATGTCTAGCTGTGCAAAAGTCATTATTCTGCAGAATAATGAACACTGGCATTTTATTTTATCTCGGTTTGATTATCTTTAGGCTCGAGTTGAACTGTGAGTCGGCTGTCAATCACGTGTGTACATGAATGTGTAATTATTAGTGGTGTGCAGCAGATTGTGCACTGACTGCACATCCCTGTGGGCAGGAACCGAGTGTGAGGAGAGACATGAGGTCAGAGTATTTATATTCCAGAACCAGCTCTTCTGCTTGGTCGCGCTGCAGCATTCTCCACAGCTTAGATTTCATTTAAATGATGGTGTGTGGAGACTCGAGACATTTTTGAGGTTTTCACTCCATCGGTTTCTTTTCTCGGAACGCCTTTTTAAACGGCAGATGCATTGTTGTTTTTTTTGCTTACAGATTTGAACATTCACATTGCACACACACACGCAGACGCTCACGCACGCACAGATCTCAGAGTATCTTGATTGTCTGCGGTGCCGAATATACTGTCTTCGCTGTGAAACAAAGCGCAAAATTGACTATTTAAGGGTCTGTGGAAGTTCAAAAATGTCTGGGTTTTTTTTTTTTTTAGACCAAGAGGCCTGCAGTTTGAGTGAAAGGGGGTGAACCTATAAAAACAAGCTGGTCCTGTGAAAGTATGCAGGGGAAAACAGCGACGGGAAATAGCAACAGGGCTGGCTTCAGGAAATGACAACTCTCTGTGACTCTGGACAAGCAAGGAGGCCACGCGTGATTGTGGATTGTAGACAGAGCCTGATGCATTGCGGATGAGTTGTTGTTGTTGTATGTGTTGCACGAGTTGTATGAGTGTGTTGAATTATTATTATTATTATTATTATTATTATTATTCAGGTTTATATGAACACAGCTTCACATCACAATCGGTCTGCCAAATAGCATAAATGTATGTAATTCAAGATCGTTGGAAGCATATACGACACTACGAACGCACACGTTTGAAATCTTTCCACGGATGTAATGGCAATATAGTCGTTTAATAGTATGGTTGTGCATCCATCCATCCATCTATGTAAATGGATGCATGGATAAATGGATGGACAAATGGCAAATACATTTTTGCAGCAGCCAGCATAGATGATACACGTGCCGCCTGTAGCACAGCACCTCCCACGCCTCAGCATTCTGTGAAAGCCTCTCTCCAACACTAACAATGCTCGCTCTGTTTGTGGACGGACTCTCGGAGCATGTTGATATTTATCCAGCGCTCTGAGTGGGAGGTCTAAGTACCATGCATGGTAATAACCCTGTGTGTGTGTGTGTGTGTGTGTGTGTGTGTGTGTGTGTGTGTGTGTGTGTGTGTGTGTGTGTGTGTGTGTGTGTGTGTGTGTGTGTGTGTGTGTGTGTGTGTGTGTGTGTGCGTGTGTGTGCGCGCGCGTGTGTGTGTGATGTCTTTACAGGTGGAACAATCCAAAGTGCTGATAAAGGAAGGGGGGGTCCAGCTAACACTCACCATAGTTGACACACCAGGGTTCGGAGATGCTGTGGACAACAGTAATTGGTGAGATCATGCAAGATGGATAGAAGGATGAATGGGCGGGTAGATTGAGTGTGCATATTATGGATGACAGAGGAAGTACACCATTAGACAAAAATTATAATTTTTCAATAATTTTATTCTAATTATGTACTTTGTCATCCATAACCCATGGATGCAGGGTAGAGAAATTTAACTTTTTTTTTCTTTTTTTGTTTTGCAGCTGGCAGCCAGTCATCAACTACATCGACAGCAAGTGCGAGGACTTCCTGAACGCAGAGTCCAGGGTGAACCGCAGACTGATGCCAGACAACCGGGTGCACTGCTGCCTCTACTTCATCGCCCCCTCCGGACACGGGTACGTAACCATGTAGATGTAGCCAAGAACATGCCTCGGCTGTAGGAATGTTGTATAGGTCACACACAAAGACATGCTATTGTTTTTATTGAGTAGAGGGGCAATTCCTGTTTTTTTTTCTCCCAGCGCTTCAATCGGCATCAAGTGCATCATATACTGTACATGTTAATGGAGAAAGAATCGTGGTTGTGTTTTTGGATCATTTTACTACACTTCAGTGATACTGATTTTGTACTTTAACTGCCTGCTGTAACACTATGTGTGTCACTTATGGCACCCATTGCACTCCTAACCATCCCTGGAAGAGGGGTTGAGGTTAGGGGGTGTTGTAAAATGTGTGGCCGGTGAAGCCCTTTTGAGACTGTAACTATGATTAAGGGCTATACAAATAAAATTGACTTGACTTGATGTACAAGTCGATTATGTTTGTGTTTTTGCGTTATTTTTAAAGAGATTATAAGCCTTGTGTCTTGGTGATGATGGCCAATGTAAATTGGTCCATCGTGTCTTCGAACAGACTGTCTTTAGATTTTCAGTCAAAACAGTACATCAGTATAACAGGCCTGAGTAGAGATCCTATTTGTACACAGGTGTGTCACATAATGCGGCAGGAAGGCTTGTGGCTTTTTTTGCTTTCCCTGGCCAGAACTGCTTCTCCATCTCCCCCGCCTGTTGTAGATATCTATGTAATCCTGTACAGAGCTACTTTACCTGTTACAACCACAAAGATCAAAGACCCTTAAAGACTCTGACAACCAGTCCAAAAATATCAAAAATGCATATATGATGTAAAGGTTAAGTGCCTTATTGTGCATATATTAAAATTTGATTAGGAATAAACATTCATGAATATTAGAAATGTTTGTTAAAAAAACATTGTTTTGCTGATCAGGACTGTGTGGGAGTGTACATGGCACACATGATTGACGCGCCTCGCCTCCTTCAAATAATCTTTCTATGAACCCAAAGTATAACATGAACACACTGCCAGAGAAGTATACAAATGTCCATATTTGCAGTGCAATAACAACCTAGAATTAATGAATAAAAAACTATGTATCATTACAATTGTATTTGTAATAGTCAGTTACCACGTCATCGTATCCTAAATAAAGTCTCATTATACATTGGTCGAACATGCCGTTGAGTGTTTTAAAACACACTCGTTGTCGGTAACAGTTGATAATGGAGATGGTGCCAAGTCGCTTTAATTACATCAAAAAAACAAGTCTGTTGTGTTTGGTTTTGCACCATAGACTGTTAAAAATAAGATTTGCACACACTTCTACATCAGCCAGCGGGTCTGTGCTGTCTTCTGTAGCTGACATTGTAATCCTCTTGCCAGTATAAATGCAAGACTGTTTTAGTTGTAATCTTCGGGAACCTGTGGTTTGGTTTCGCTAATACTATGTGCCAAACGTCCGTGCTGCATGTTTATAAGATGACGTGATATGAATGTATAAGATTCTTTATACGCAGAAGCAGAAAAGGTTTTGTTTCATCTGATCGGTTGGTTCATCGTTCATCTGGGAGTTTGCTGATCTCAGCAAACTCCTGGAAATCTATGAACCAATTGGTTTGACATCAGTAAATCCCTTTTTAATCCTACCCACATTTAACCTGGTATCAGAAAGCACACAACAAAATAAGTGACAACGGTTCGCATTTGTTATAAGATTCATTCCTATGACTTGTTTTAGTGCTTATTAGATGTATAAACGGCCCGCAATTATATACATAAAACGAACACACCAATTTGCCTTGTCAGAGGCTTTAAAGGTTTCTTGGCCCAGGACATTAAACAGGAGAGTTTGGGTTTAGATTCATTTTGAGAAAGTTGTGAAGTTTAAGAGTCTGACCTTTAATAAACAAAGAGCTTTGATTGAAATAATTAGGTTTTTTACTAGGATAAAATGGAAAGAGATTGGATAGCCTTATTCCCCTTTACTAACTGCAGTACATGGCCTGCAGCCATCAGACAATAGAAATAACAAATGTCGAGCAACCGGAGATGCAGGAGCCAAACGCACATATGGGCCTGGGTATGAGCCTCAGTGGAGGAACATGTGTGCATGGAGGATGCACACAAATGATACTTGACTCTGCTGGATAGGTAGTAGAGCTGGACCTCATGTGTTACTAACTACTACCCACACTGAACTACCGGAAGAAATAAATGGCCTTGTTAAAGACCCCCCCGTAGTCTTACTACAAAACCTGGGATAGCATTATCTCTCCCTCTGTCCTGTAGTTAGATGTAGGTAGATGGGTAATTTGTTGAAGGAAAATTAAGCCCAAAGCACGCAGCCATGTCGGGACAGATACAAAATGATATCTTTCGCGTGAGTCCTATTCGAAGTGAGCAAAATAAATATAGCACCGCTACATTTGCGGTATGCTTTACTAAAACAATGTGATTTATTTTTTTGGGTCGCACTGCAATTATGAACCGACCGATGTTTATTATCTTTTTATATCTTTTTTATAATCTGGACAGTGGGCTCCCTACTCCAAAAAAAAGAAAAGAATGTATAATAGTTTAGCCAGGTTTTAACATGGTATAGGCCTACGGTGTTTTTTTTTTATGTTGTTCAGCATTTATTTGCAGAATGCATGATCACACATCAAAGCATTTGTATTGCTCAGCCATGTGTGTGTGCATGTGTGTGTGCGCACCCCATAGATGAGCAGGCTGCCAACGAGAGTAGGTGACCCACAAATGTTACATAACACCCACAGTCTTGCTCGTGCTCAGTATCGACTTCTCCTCAGCACCATCGCACAGACAGAATCCAAAATGGAGCAGCAGAGAAGCCACTCACAAATGTATACAGTCTCTGCTTGGTACAGCCACTTGCCTCCATGAGCCCTGTGCAATTACTCACTCAACGTGCAAATGAGATGTCTGCTATGTTTGGCTGATATGTTTCCTACAACATCCCACTTATTGTGAAGTCACGATGTTGTGACAAATATACATGGGATTTAGGAAATCGACTTTGACTATTTATTTTTTGCATGTAGACTCAAGTTTTGATGGTGTGTCACTGCCACATATTACACGTCTATTGCATACCTCCCTCAGAAGATGTCCCCTGTCCAAATGGTATTTGCAGAGGCATTTTAAGATTTACGGTGATGTCAGAAAGCTGTTTTGGCTACAGCTGAAAATCGAGAGAAGGAACACAGGACAAAAAGCTCGGTCAAGGAAGCAAGTAAAAGCCAAATGGGTTTGGATAATTGAGGGCTCGCCTGCGCAGACATGTTGGACACGAAGCAGCATTCTCTATCAAACGACAGACCCTTGACCCTGGCCTGTTGAGCCAACCACCCGTTCACCAGCTGTAATTTGCTGCGGGACCACCCAAACATGTCCAGCTCCTCTTGCTTCCCCTCACTGTCCTCCTCACAGACACCCAGGCTCCTTGTGATCTAGCTGGGGACATGTCCCAGATGTTAATATCGACCTGTAGGTACATGGCACGCACACAAGTTCTGTACAGCATATTGCATGCGTGTCCAGATTTTCCTCATTGTGTCCTACAAGACCTAAGACCAAATACACGTGCACATCATGGTCAGTCATGCTCAGTCCTTTTAAACACACACACACACACACACACACACACACACACACACACACACACACACACACACACACACACACACACACACACACACACACACACATGCGCTTACTGTGTGTGCATGCACAAGGCACATATTCCTTTTTACTTCACCTTGCATAACCCCTCCTTGACCAGGGAACAGCTGTTACATTGCTGGTGTGTTGCTTAGAATTCCTGACTTAAGTTGTCCCTTTACTTCCCTGCAACACCCCCACACTTTTTATCCTACTTCTGCACACACACACACACACACTTTAAAGCCCTGCTGCAACATGCACACACAAATATTTATGGCGTATTTAAATATTTAACATCAAATTAAATGGTGTGTTCTAGTTTCAGACCAACAGCGTCCACACATAGATGCGGCTAGTCCCCCACATCTCCAGTTCCACACCAGCCCATCTCGGTGTCACAAGGGGGCCCCCTGTCTCTGAAGCCCTCAAACAAAGAACGGTGTCCATTGTCTTCTGCTCGCTCATCGGGGGAGGGGGGGGAGAGAGAGGAGAGAGGAGAGAGAGGAGAGACCGCTGCTGAAACACAACCCCCCCCCCCCCCCCCCCCCCCCAATTGGCGTCTCCCTATGACATAAACATTTAGGCTCGGGCAATATATTGTGATATGAGACTTGATATCGTCTTAGATTTTGGATATCGTGATATGGCATAGGGTGTTGTCTTTTGCTAGTTTCGTCTTTTCCTGGCTGCATTACAGTAAAGTGAATACTTTGTCAAGTATTTAATTCACACAGGAGAATACAAAAATAGGCTTTACCATGTGGGTATTTAATATAGACTATTTATTTATTGAATTACCTGAAAACATGCTGTATTGTGATATATATATATATATATATATATATATATATATATATATATATATATATATATATATATATATATATATCGTTATCAAGATTTTAAATGACCTATTTCGGGATAGAAGATTTTGGCCATATCGCCCAGCCATAGGAAGAACTGCAGAGAGGAAAACGGAGTCATGTTCCTTTGTAGTTCCCATTGTCCCCTTGCTAGTGTACTAGTGGGCACATGCAGTGTGTTTGCTGGTTTTGAGGGCCCTCTCCTGGTGACTGTGTGAATTGCACCTGTCCCAGATGTTAAGCAATGAGTGCGAGTTCAAAGGCTCACCATAAGGTGCTGGTTAAGCTGTCGAGACTGTTTCCTTTTTTGTTGTATTTGTTTTAAGTGCTAATACACCTCCCGCTTGGTCTTTGCCAGGTCTTTTCCACCAGGTTCAGCTGAAAGTATTTTATGACGTGTCCCGTAAAGGCAGAAACTGTGTGATGTCTTACTAGACGGTTTGATGTCACTCTACTCAGAGTATCATATTTGTCCATTAATAAAAAGGCAACATTGCAAATGCCGGTATTAGTGGGAATCATCCCTTTAGCTGACGTAATAGCCAAAGAGCAGTAAAACACTGCTCTGTATTCCAGTTCCCAGTTCACCCTGACCTCCTTACATACTTCTCGAGTATAATGTGTCCAGATGGGACACCGCACACCCTTAAAATAATCTTCAATTATAGAGTGCTGCTGACTTTGAAAATGGCTACAGGCTTACTTGTATGCGTGTCTAGTGTCTACTCATCCCATTAGAACTGCAAATATAATACCGGTATGTATTAGATATAATGGCATTACTGAAAATGCAGAATGACTTCTGAGATATACATTATAAGAATTCAAGGCCATGACGTCAATTACTGTGTTGGATCCGGTCAGATGCAGCCAGATGGCCGCTAGGAAGTGGGAAGATGGGCTGAAAATAGCAGCGATGAAGAGAGAATCTCCGTTGTGAAACGCTGTCATGAAATGTTCCACAGACTTTCTGTACCCATTCATGCTGTGTATTGTCCCCCAGTCTTAAGCCTCTGGACATCGAGTTCATGAAGAGGCTCCATGACAAGGTCAATGTCATCCCTCTCATCGCCAAGGCTGACACGCTGACGCCCGAGGAGTGCCAGCTGTTCAAAAAGCAGGTGTGTGTGTGTGCGCGGTCATGTGTTCATGGATGAATGTGTCATCTGGCTCTCTTTATGAAACTGCCATGTTACCTGTGCATGGTCCTCATGAGCATATATGTGATGCTAAATTGTACAGATCTGTGCTATCTTGCCCAGTCTGTTATGATATATCTTCCTATAACGATTCACACAAATAAATGTATGATGAGAAATATTATTCATATTAACATTTACTCTTTTATCTATTGCCAGGAGTTTGATACAATATTTTTTTTAAAATATTAACTGCAAGTGTTCCATTTGCTAAGGTGATCAATGATAAATTGAAAATAACAACAAATAGACGAATGATGTGTAATAGACGATAATCGCCTGACTTGGTCTGTGGATCTGTGGCTGACCTTGGCTCTTGAACGGCCAATGTGTCGACTCCATTTTTTAAAATGGGGCTTTCTCCATCCCTCAGATCATGAAGGAGATCCAAGAGCATAAGATTAAGATCTACGAGTTCCCGGACACGGAGGACGACGAGGACAGCAAGCTCATCCGCAGGATTAAGGTATTCTTCTTCTTCTTCTTCTCCTGCAGGGTTTTCATTAGAACTAAAAATAAGACTTAAATGCCACTTCTGTTGACTGTGTTGTGCAATATGGTGCATGTATTGTACTTTCTCAATAAAAATAAATTAAAAAGGAGATAAAACGAGTCCTCAGAGGACTCGTTTTATGGGCATAGACAAAACAAAAAAGGCTGAAAGGAAAGGGTGAAAGGTGTTTTTGGATGAGTGATTCAATGAGGATAGGAGAATCAGAATAGGGAGAGAAATAGAATAAATAGAATAGGGTGATGATGGAGAGACGAATCCAACTGTGGGTCGGGTCGATATCGGCCGTCTGTGGCAACCTCATCCCAACTGCCGAGCCAGTCCACCCCGTCAATACGACATGCGTTTAGAGACCCAATTGAATGAACTCACTCTGCTGATTAACATCCATGGGACATAAAGTCCTGCTTAGGCCTGCGGCTAGAAGTTGCCCCGCAGTTGATTACACAGAGTAAATTACATATTAAATCATTACAAGTGTTGGGTTATGTAAAATGCTCAAAGAGTTGTTTTTTTGTCTTTTGACATTTACTCTTTAGCAAATGCAAAATTGTTGACATTTTGTAGAAGAGCTGTGCTTTTAATTTATTCAATATTTCATCATCCAGGAAAAAATGCCGTTGGCGGTGGTCGGCAGCAACGTGGTGATTGAAGTCAACGGCAGGAAGGTCAGAGGTCGTCAGTATCCATGGGGCGTTGCAGAAGGTAAGCATAGCCCAACCTCAAAGCTCAAGTAGACTGGGAGCAAGAATATAGCATCTCAAAAGGCCACCCTCGCCCACCTTCTCCTAGGGCAAAAGAGATCTGTTTGTTATTACAACTACACTATACACTGCACTATATAAGCACCAGGGGCCGACAGTGACCATGAACTGGGAGAGAGCTGTGTGTAGTTCTTGCTGGCATTCAAGTACAAAGTCTCTATTACCCACAGTGCACTCTGCTCCACCATGTTGTATCCACATAGAGCCCAGATGCCCAATTCCACCATATTCTCGTTGCAAAAGACTCAAAAAGGCAAAATGTGTGTATTGTATTCTGGGAAATGTTCTTACACTGCAGCGGGCACCAGCCTACCCAACAAAGATGGAATGAACTTAAATGTGTCACCTTCCCTTCATCATTTCCCTCAGTGAATTATGTTGGTGGTGTTTTTTGTGTGTAATTTTTACAAATATTTTACTTTAAAATGTTCCTCATTTAAGGATTATAAGTACAAAATTATTTCTCTGTGGTGTACAATTTCTTAGTATTTCATTTTTTCATCCTTTTTATCTTTTGTATCTCTTTTTTTTTCTTTGTTATTTTGTTTTTGTCTATTCTTTTCCATGACTGACAGAGGGCATTTTTGGTAAACAAAACCATCTTTCTCTTTTTTGAATCAACTTCTTGGTGCCCCACCTTCATCCCTCATAGCAATCCTCTTCCACCATCTATCTTGTCATCTCCCCTCCTCTCCTTACTTTACTGTTGCTGTGCCGTCTTATCATTAGGGCAGACGGCAAATCAATGCTCTAATCAGACTTGGGGTTTAATAATAATAATAATAATAATAATAATGTGTAATCTGCTGATACACTTGTGTGTCCTTCATTCAATCCAGCCAATTGAACAGCCTCGAAACCAGTCAAATTTCACTTGTCTGGTGGTGTCAACAAGAACTTTACACCTGAAGCACAAGTCTCATTTTACGGGTGCTTTCAGGTTTTGCTGTTAAACTCCCAGGCCTGATGCTAGTCATGGAGAGAGGATTAGAGGCTGCTATGGTTAGCTGATGGCTACCGCGGCAATAGAAATCGCTAACGTGGTGGGCCCCTTCCTTGTTCTCGCACTCGCCACTCGACTGTGAGCAGCTCTCTTCACTTTGTTTCACTTCTCTCTGGAATGGATCCTTTTGATTAAAATAGTCTCCCACTTGTTTTTCTTTCATTTTCTGCCTCCCCAAATTTTAGGTTTTGTCTTTCGCAAAAGCAGAAGGTGATTCCTTGTTTTGGATATCTACTACCAGCAGTTTTTTGGTGACGTGACTTCTAATCAGACCTGCCAGGAGTTGAATAGACTGGTGGAGGCTAATCAAAAGATTTTGCAGTGTTGTGCTCTATTCTAGTCCCTAATCAAGCTAATATTGGTCTTCAAATTAATTCACCATTCTAGAGTGAAACAAAAGGAAGTCGGCTGTTTTGTTGCGTTGGGCCATCGTATGTTTGACAAGCCTGGGTCACGTGGACCAAGGATGGGGATCCACTCTTCTAACTTGCCATTCGCTTGTAGGTTCATGAGTGGCTTATTGCAGTTTATAGAACCGTGTTTGTTTCTCAGACAGGCGTGCATTTTCCCTGCTTTCTACATCCTTAAGGTTAGCATTTGGCTTAGCATCCCTGGCTGCAGAGACACATATTCACACATACTGTACACACGCACACACCTGAAGACATATGCTAATGCATGTAAGTGAAACTGCTGTTTAATTTCTGGATAAGGGTTCAAAACACCTGATAAACCTGAAGCCTCTGTTGAGGTCGATGTGTGTGGATTTTAGGTAATTTAAAGGATTGGTTCACCATTAGGAGTGTAGATGCTATTATTTTGCAAAAATATTCAGTATTGAGTTAGTTGGGTTCTTCCAACAGCTGGGCTATAATGGAAAAATGTTTTTGAAAACGGGAACTTATGGGTATAATAATGAACACTCAAGTGTCACTTAAGTGGCCCATAAATAGACTTCCGACTTGGCTTGCACTTGTCCTTAAATGACTTCAGACTCGACCAATACTGACACATGAACAATAATGAATAATAGTAATTAAAAGATTGCTATTGTTAAGCCTTTTGGAAAATCCACATAGGCATAATGTGTCATTTGATTGTCATGAGCTCCCCCCCCCCCCCCCCATCTTTTTTAGCATCTGCCCACATGCCTGTCTCGTCAGCCAGACTGGGACAGCGCTTGCAAAAATATAACCATACTGCATGACTTTGGCCGCATTTCCACTTGTAATTGCCAGAGTTTTAGCCTTTCGGGGCAGAGGAACGGTCACCCATGACAAGTTGTTCTTTATTCCCACAACTAGGGACTGCACATTCTCAAGCCATTATTTGTCTTATCACAGGTAGACAGCCTCAATTCTTCTTGTAAAGTAATAAAATCCAACAGGTCAGGTTGTCAAGCAGCACCGCACCATCCCAACGGCGTGTAGTTGGACTGCGGAAGTTTACTGATGTTTGGAAATAGTGTTTGGTTCACGGAAAAATAGTTTCAAATTTAACATAACTATATTTTGTCGTGTACTTGCATTACGGCACAAACCCAACCAACTCAATACTGAATATTGTTGTGAAATAATGGTGACGCTCTAGAATCCTGCGAGACTGAGAATAGGCCCTTGGGTCCAAAATGGGAACTAACCAGTTCTTTAATGTTGCACTGGTTTCAAAAGGAAATGCCTCTTTCAACGTGCATCAGGTATTTTGTGCCTTTCGACAACAAAAACTAGTTGGCTACGGCCCCTATTGTATTTTCAATGTCCCCCAACCCCTAGCGCCCCCTCCCACCCTTTCTCTTGGTAGTCCATAGAACCAGTTCCTACCCCTACCTAGCACCAAGTGTTCTCCTCCTAAGCCAGTCAGCCTTGGAACACATGCAGATCACGGTGTTGAGCCGGGCCAACTCTGGGCCATACTAGTAGCCGGCCTTGCCCCAGGGCCCAGATTTTGGCCCCTCCGCTGGGTGTGACAGTAACTGAGAAACCGTACCCCTCCCCTTCGTCAGACATCCCTCAGCTAGAAGAGAGAGGAGGTCAGTGGCTGGCTTGGGAGGCCAAGGACTCTTTAAGCTTCATCAATGGTAAGGTGTCCTCCTTATTGGCCTGCCCTGAAGTTCGATTGGCCGCCACTGGGGAATTGAGTTATTAAAGGAGCGGCATTCAGTTATTTTAGATTAGAGGGGCTCCTTCATCCTTTTTGGCACATATATCCTCGGCACCCGGTTTATTAACAATCCTTTTTCCGGAAATCAAAGAGTTTGCAACGTTGAAACCAAATCATCAAATTGACAAAACACTGTTCCTGTTTTAACATAGCTATGTTTGCAATGGGTTTACTGTTAAGCTTGTATGAAGCGCATTTCCCCAATGCGGTTTCATTATATTTTTATCTATTGGGTGTCACAATAGTAGACGCATGCCAGATATTGCTATAATTATGTTTCTAAAGTGAAACAAGAATGGGGTGTTCTCTGGGGTGTTCTCTATCATTCCTTTAGAGATGAACGCAGCAACAATGAACATGTATTTGTGGTGTTTTGTTTACATCACACACTTTTCTATGGGTCTCAACCACCAGACGCAGCAGTCGGGATTCCCTTCACATAGCTTGCACTAATGTACATCTGCCTTGTCGCTTTACATCGTGAGACCTAGAACCCGATAGCATGCAGCGTCATTGTGCTTATCACTTAGTTACATGTAGCACCACAAGTAACACCACTCCACCTTCATTGCATTTCTACTGACATCCTAATAACTCCCTAATGATAAGTTACATGAGATAATTTCAAGCCCTAACATTGAAAAGTAAGTTTTTTTTTTATTTAAAAAAAATCTCTTTCTCTCTCTCTCACTCTGTCTTGTCTCACCCACCCTCTATATTACTCTCTCTCTCCTCGCCTGCTCACTTCAGTGGAGAACGGCGAACACTGCGACTTCACCGTGCTGCGAAACATGCTCATCAGGTGAGCTTTCCCGTTAAATTCGGTTTTCTTCAAATGCTGTATTTTTTCCCATGTGTCATTTTTATCTTCTAACGCAGTTTTCACCGACTGTTGATCAATTTTCGATTTTATTTAGTTTTACTCTACTCTAGTCCCCCATTCTCATTCTCACGTCCTTTCCACCTGTATTCTGTCCTTCTCCCCATCTGTCCATCTATGTCGTCTTCCTACCACTGTCCTCCCAATCCTTATTGTCTCTCTCCGTTCTGTTTCTTCTCCGCTATCCTGTCCGCCTTTGTCTCGCTCCTCACGCTCTTCCGCAGGACACATATGCAGGACTTGAAAGACGTCACCAACAACGTCCATTACGAGAACTACCGCAGCAAGAAGCTGGCAGCCGTCACCTGCAATGGGGTGGATGCCTCCAAGGCCAAGGGGCAGCTCACCAAGTAGGTGTCCCCCCACCGTTACCCATGAACCATTTCATCATTCTGCTGCTGTGCAGTGTTGTTTTAGCAAATGAGACCAACAGTCTGATTGGCCCATTTCAATGACCTTTTAACATGGTTGGGTCTGCAGGAGCCCCCTTGCCCAGATGGAGGAGGAGCGGAGGGAACACGTCATGAAAATGAAAAAGATGGAGACAGAGATGGAGCAAGTGTTCGACATGAAAGTGAAGGAGAAGAAGCAGAAACTGAAGGACTCTGAGGCTGAGGTGGGTTCGCAGAGGGGTGCGTGCATGCATGCGTGTGTTTGCGCGCGTTTGAACGCACGTGTGGTGCACTTTTGAACGCACGTGTGGTGCTTTGTGTCTAAGAGAGAGCGGAATATGAAGTCAGCACAGAGGGAGAGAGAGATGGCAGGATGTTTCACCATTGCTGTTAGTGTGTACACATTTAAAAAATGCTAATATTGCCCCTTCCCCCCACCCTCCTCCCCCTGCTTATGAAAGCTGGAGAGGCGTCACGAACAGATGAAGAAGAACCTGGAGGCCCAGTACAAGGAGCTGGAGGAGAAGAGACGTGTGTTTGAGGATGAGAAGGTCAACTGGGAGGCCCAGCAGAGAATCCTGGAGCAGCAGAAGCTGGACGCCTCCAAGTCAGTGGCTCTCATGCCTGATCGGTCAAGTCTCATGTTTCAGTTTTATTAGTATTTTATTAATATGTAGATTAACATAGCAGGTAAGCAGATATGCGATGTGGAATATTTGGGTTAATGAGTTGAGAAGCCTGATGGCCTTGTGGTAAAAACTGCCCTTAACATTGATTGGTTGCCTTGTTAACTGGCTTTGAGTTGGTGGTTGGTGAGTTAGGATGATGGTGACGGGAGTTATGAGTTGAAAGGAAAATTATGTTGACATACAGGAGTCATTCTAATCAAGCAGTTTGACACACATTTAATTTAGTGGGATGACGTGTGGTATCGGGAAGTAAACATTGTTCTCAGGCTCACTTTTAAGTCAGGTTGGATAAGTTATTTTTCTATGAAATAGAGCATTGAGTGAGATGCAACCATCTCCAATTCTAAATCCAATTCCTAACTGGTTATATTTATGCATAGAAATGATGAGGATAAAAAGCCTGAAGTTATTTCTGCTCTATAGCAATGTCATCTCGTCAATGAGCCGTCTCATTTCACTTATCTGCTGCACCTCTGTGCTAGACTGGAGAGTCACTCAACCGCCCCCTAAAAAACACTTATTTGCTGAACCAGGGACCATTAGGCTGAATTGTATGCACTGAAAATGGTTTTCATGAAGCTAAATTATGTTTTTCCCTTTTCTCAGGACAATGGAAAAAAACAAGAAGAAGGGCAAAATCTTCTAAGAGATGAAGAGTTATTCTCCGTTTCTCTCAAGCTCATTTTCCCCGCTTCCCTCAAGAACCCCCCCCCCTTTATCTCTGACCCTCAAAACACTCACAGGAACATGTGAAATACATAATGTGTGATTCTGACGATACAGTTTGCGTTTGTCGTTTTTACCTGAAGCACATTCGGTGCAGCAGTTTGCTTCTCGTATAGAAAAAACATTTCCTCCCCCACATCTCAATGTGTATTATTCTACAGTATACGACGGGCAGTTGGCCAGCCACACCGTCTGACTTTATTTTGTTTTGCTTTGATTGCATGTTCTTGCAATGCTAAGTGGTTTGACAATGAGGAGCGGCAACGTCCTCTGAGCAGTGGAGTCACACATGGCGGGGTCCATGCGTGGTCATATTTTACACATGCTAGTGATGTGTCATGTTAGATGTTCTGTAGGTCCACAGACAGCTATACCTATCCTATGTTCTGTAGTCTTCTCTCATTGTTGTCATAGTACATACACACACAAGGACACATCTCCAAAACGTTTAGTGCACAGGAACCAACCACAATGCATGCGTTACTCCCGACATTTCCGACACACATCCTGTGGTACCTGTGCACGTTAAATGCACACTGTCAGATAGTGTGATTTGAGGGGTTAAATGTATGCAAGTTAATTAATTTGATTCAGGTTGGTGTAAATTAATGTGCTAACTAGCTAGATGAGGTGTGTGTGTGTGTGTGTGTGTGTGTGTGTGTGTGTGTGTGTGTGTGTGTGTGTGTGTGTGTGTGTGTGTGTGTGTGTGTGTGTGTGTGTGTGTGTGTGTGTGTGTGTGTGTGTGTGTGTGTGTGGTGAGCGTATATGTTTCTACCAGTATGCTGACGCATTCACCCGTCTGTTTGTGTGCTTTTAAGAAAACCCTGTTTTTGAGGTTAATATTACGTTGTCATTTTTACGATAGCGAATATGGAGAATTTCATCTGTATAACTGAGTAACTATAAAATGTGTTGGTAACATTGCAAAGTGTTTGTTTTTTTCTTGACAATTTCCCCCAAATATTCCCAATAGTTATGTGAAAGCTGCGTTAGTGTGTCCGATAACTATGGTTACAATGGGTACAGCAATGTTTTATTGTCATTTAAGTGGTGGATGTTGTCAAATTCAGTCCTCTCAAAGAACCCCATTCCCAATTCTGAGAATATCGGTGCTCAGCCATGCTTTGATTGAAAAGTGTATCAAAAATGTTATCAAAATGTGCCACTATTCTTGACTAGAGTAAAAGTCACTTTTCTTCAGTGCACATACAACTACACTTTTTATTATTTTAGTTTTTGCTGTGGTGACATATACGAGTAAAACGCAGCACACCGTGTAAAATCCTCAGAAACTTGGACATACCTTTTCCAAAAGTTGGCCCATTTATTTTCATCCAATAATGATGATGATTATAGTCAGTATGTATGGTTGAAGTCTAGGGACTTTAAGAACCGGTTAATGTTGCTTTTAAATGTAGTCAAGCCTCCAACTATGCATTGGAAAAAGGTCAAACCTACGTATATTCACAAACATCTTTGTTTTGCAGTTCAGTTGTGTGCATATATACGGTGGAGACTGTAAATTGCTGCACATTGTTAATATTAGTATTATTATTATTGTTTGGTGAGCTGGTTGGTTGTATTTTTTCTGATTTGTCAGCATTCAACCTTTAACTTTGTCAGGGAAGCCAACATACATTAATATGAACACACAAGAAACAAGTCTATGCCAATTACAGTTACTTCCACAAGAGCCCCCTCTTAAGGGCCTTTGTTTGGTGAGGTGGACTCCTGCTGGGCTCATATAACTGGGAGGTCATTAGGACTAGGTTTGATAATACCTCTGACAGAACTCTTCCTCCAATCGTCAACGACTTCAGTTACAAACCACTTGTTGCCGTGAACAATTAAGGATTTATAATAAAATGGGTTGTTTTTTTTTATATTGATACTTGTTTTTTTCCAGTTTCATTTTCTTTGTTTCATTGCCTGTTCGCTAACTGTACAAGATTAATATTAAAGATGAAAGGTTATGCTTCAACACCCAAGGCTTGTTTTGTTTTATTTTTAGGTCCTTTAATGCTGGAATGCAGAATATCTTTCACACCTCATCACACCCCTTTCAAAGAGTCAAACTGCAAAGCAAGCTTTATATAACAAAAGCCTAGTAAATTCTGCAAACCGATCAAGTGAGGCTCAAGCTGTAATTCTTGTTAATATTTAGCCAGATATCTATTTTTTATAAAGCATCACATCTTCAAGGCATGTTCATCAATGAATGTGCCCATAATCCATGTGTACTTCCCTTCCTTTATTGATTATTAAAAAATGTGGCCTGCTGCTATTACTAAATTGATATATTTTCTACAAAGCATCCTGTCCATTAAGGTCATTGCAATATTATGATTCCTTACAAATATGAGCGTGGGCACCGTATGAAACACAGCCAACTGTTTAATGCGGTGAGCACAGGCCTGTATTGGCCTGGTCCAATGGGTTTCACTAGATAGAAAACGTAGCGTAGGAACCAAAATATGCTGTACGGTGTGAACATCTCTAGTTTTGAAGGGCATGCAATAACAAACATTGAAATGTTTAAAATTCTCAAGTTTTATTGCAGCAAAATTAGACCAAGCAAATGTTGCATATTATTGAGTAAAATGCCAAAATTCGGTTGAAAAGCTGTATTTTATATATATATAGGAATGCATTCAAATTAAAATATTTAAGTCAATGGCAACTTTAATAATGCAATAATGATAGCTGTTTAAATGCTTTGCTCTTTCCCATTGTTCCTTAAAGCACTTGGCTGCTGCCCAGCGTCCTCTTCTGGAGTAACTCGTAGGTGACCACGGCCCACTTGAAGTCCTCACGGTAGCAGATGCTGTGTCCGTTGGGATATCGGACTCTGTTGGGACAGATAAGTAATAAGATTATCTGTGAAGATGGCAAAAAAAGTATCCGATAGTCGAATTGTAGAATCCCATGGTTCGTTTGTTTTCTTTATTGATTACATTGTTATTTGTATTTTACATGTATTATATTTGACTTATTGTCTAAAATGGGGGAAAAAAATGTACCCTGAAATGCTACAATTTTACAACATTTTACAACATTTCAGAAAAAAAGACAAAACAAGTAGGCCTAGAGATATTTAGGAAAAACTGCGCCTACATGAATCCCTGTTTCGGACAGCCCTCGGGAACTTTTTCGATGGAGGCGATTCTTTCCCGCTGGATAGGTTTTTCTTTGAATTTCAGGCAGTCTTTACAGACATGTAGTTTGTGTTTAAGTTCAATCCCAATAGCTGTAACAAAGACAAATAAATGGTATCTTTAAATATAGCCTACCTGAAGTTAAACAACCCTAAACACAAACATGTAATTGTCATCATAAGGCTGATTGAAGCACTTACTTGCAGAGCACATGGCGACCAGCAGCAGTCCCAGACCAAAGCGCAGCATCTTCATGGTGCGCTTAGCAAAGGTTTGTCTTCCGACTTTTAATTAGATTTTCAAAGATGAATTGCAATTCCATGGTTGCTGTCTCGCATAAATACTGACTATTGCAGAAGTGACGTAAAATACATTTTTACGTCACTTCTGCAATAATCGAATCCGTTCCAAATAGATGGTTCCTCAATACTCGCGTGCTAACGCGAGCTCAGCAAGATCGCATCAGTAACGTTTTTAGGTTTTTTATAATAGCGCATCACTTCTATGAACGCATTGTATCTTCTTCCCCAAAACTGCATTTCCTTGTAGGTAGTACGGTACGGTCATTTCGGAGACACTGTTTTACATGTAATTGACTTCGGCCCTACTTCGCGCACCTCCGCTTCGCGTCGGGGGGTTCCCGCGTCGTGCATTTCGATACATGCACACCTCGTCGTGGATTATCCCTTACATAAAATACATAGGGCCTAAGTAAATTACATATAAAAGTGCGAATTTTTGATACCCGTTTATACCATGGCCCCTTACGAATCAATACAAATCTTACGACATGGCAACGTTACCTTATAGAGACGACCTTAGTAACGACCTGGCAACGGGGAAGCTTTCTAAACGTAGTCCCATCAGAGTCTGGTCCAAGTTGACGGTTACTAACGTTTCGTTCAGCGCATTAATTTTTAACCGGTGACGAGGCTGCTTGCGTCATGGCCGTGGATGTATCGAAATATAATGCATACCTCTCCAGCCAATCAGAATCGAGTATTCACCCGGGCCATGGTATAATCAAGATATATCAATAATATCTGACTTGTGATGTAATCTATCTGTGTTTATTATGTAAAAAGCACTTTGAATTGCATTTGCTTGTCTGAAAGGTGCTCTATAAATACAGTTTGATTTGATTTGACTTGTCCCCAAGCCCCCCCAGAGTGGCTGTGAGATCAAGGGCGTTATTTCTGTTGTAGTCCTGTTGTAGTCACATGAATCCATATGCACATGAATGGCAAAAGTAGTTTGAATCTTGCTAGTCAAAATGTAATTACAGATATCTAAAATCAGAGTTTTGACTAGGACGAAATGACGATGCAGATATCAGTAATGAATATCCAGTCTAGCTAATAAATGTTAAAACGGCCATAGGCCTGGGCGTATAAGAAGCCCACTGGGTTGTGTGTGCATAGCCGTGGGAGCATGGTCCAAATGGGGGGGAAACAACCCTCAACACCCATATGAAAAAGATCTGCATAAACGATATATGCTGTAAAATGTAGCCTACATTGGTTGTGCATGTTTTCTTACATGATTATGGCCCTTAAAAAATAAGTTGTATACTTCGATAATCATGTAAGAAAACATACACAAATAGCTACTTTGTACTTGTGCGACAGTCATCGTGTGTGTAGGTTGTGATCCGCTGGGTTGCTCTGCTCTTCTGGATGATTCCTGAAAATAATCTGAAAGTCACTTCTGCGACGTGTGTGGTCACGCGATACCTAACGTTCTCCATTTCCAGCCGGACTGAACATTTGAAACCTAATATCCATTATTAACCACTTACTGAAATGAAAAATATCACTACAATATGAACATAACAAACAAAAAAAATAAATACATTAATAATAATAATAATAATAATAATAATAATAATAATAATAATAATAATAATAATAATAATAATAATAATAATAATAATACATTATTTAGAGTTGTGCAGGTCCTCTACCCTCCGCCAGGGGGGGTGCTGCAGCACTGGTAGAGATGTAATTCTTCTGTATCCCTGCGGGGGGCAGTGATGCGCCTCGCCGCGGTTGAACCACCGCAAAACCAACCAAAAAAGAAGAAGAAGGATTTGTTTGTGCTGCTCGGCCGAAGACCCGCTGAAATTCAAAGTTTGAAGGCGAGTCAGTGGACGATGTCTCCGACACACACCGGGTTTATTTAGCCTCGTTTCTCCCTGCTTTATTTCAGGTAGCTTTCGTAAGTAAGCGGTAAATAGTTTCTTGCAACTGGAATATTACCGGTACATATATTTTTTGGGGGGTAAGCACTCTTAACGCACTTTGTCTCTGCTGTAGTTACAGTTGCTAACTTTGTTAACTGTGGATTAGCTGTGTTGTAAATGCGAGCTAAATTAAGTTAAATTGGCGTAAAGTTACAGTTGCCACTGAGAATGAATGTCAATGTGTCCACGGGATGATGTGTTTGTAGCTAATATGGAGATATGTTGTGTGGGTGTTACGTAATGACTTGGTGAACTGGGTTGGGTTGTGAAATGTGTCTTGGGCGGTTTAGTATCACATTGCGCAATCGACGTATACTTTTACTGTTTAACGGTGTTTTTGTCGTTTGTTTGTGCTAAATAACCAAATGATTAGTACAATATTGTTGTCTCTGTTGGAATTATGTTTTGGCTTGTATTTAGTATTGTATTAACTAAGTAACTTCTTTGGTGAACGCCTATTAAATGTAAAAACTTGGTGACACCTTTTTATTTATTAAAAGTTTGTCTAAGCTGTAAGTTGGTTTGACTTTCTCCATACAGCTCAACATGGAGCCTGGCGGCAGCAGCAATCACCTGAAAAGGCAGCGAGCACCTTTGTCAGACTCTGAAGACAATGTCTTCTCATCCTCAGGTGTGTGTGTGTGTGTGTGTGTGTGTGTGTGTGTGTGTGTGTGTGTGTGTGTGTGTGTGTGTGTGTGTGTGTGTGAGAGAGATACGTTATTGTCCGATATAAGAACACAAACGACACACTGTCCTTTTAAAAAGTGCATCAAGCATATTGTTTCTTTTGTGTTGTTAATGTTATCCATGGCAGAAGGTAATGATGGGCAAAAGCGCATATGCCTGGATCAGGCTGGTCAGGAGAACTGCAGCCCTACACCGACATCTTCTGGCCGCGCAATGGAGCAGGCGCTGAAGCCGGACACACCCGCCATCATTTCAGTGCGCTCCCGGGTGCAGCAGCTCACCCAGAGACGAGAAGGTAAGACAGCTCACAGGTTAAGAAGACTATATGCTATTGACTGACAACCACTCCCTCAGCTCAGAAAACATGTTTGTTTCAATGTGACTACTAATGCTACCTCATTGCAGCCAGGGCAACAATATGGATCATACAGTAGGTGCCAATATGTGTCCAATGTTATTTCTGACGCAACATTGAACAACAGTGAATATGTGTAACACTAGATTTATGTTCCTCCAAAGAGATGAGCCAAGCATTACTTTACACTGTACATTATACACCAGTGCACCTGCTAAGTTAAAGCCTTGCATTCGATAGACTCTCTGTTTTCATAGTATTGACAAGCACAGCCATCTGAAAGCAAGAACTGCTGTTAAAGTGTTGGAGCGAACCTGAGCCAGTGTTAATGCATATTTTGAATGTCACAACTACCTGGATGTATAATGGACAATGCTCTGCCTGTGACTTGTCTCAGGAGGACCGGTTCTGACACAGAGGTGTCTGTCAGATCCCGGTGCTGACAACCGGTCTGTCATCCTGCACAACAAGGTTGTCACTGAACATCTCCTAGGTAAGAATCGGCAGAGACATTTACACATACAACGTGCAGTGAAACTGTAGACAGTCCTAGTTGTTCCAACAATATTACAAAGTATATCTTTTTAATGAACAGTTGGTATAGCGTTGTGACATCTGATTCATTGCATGTGTGTGTCTCACTAGGTGAGGATGAGTTCCATCAGCGCATGGAGCGGTTTCAAGCCCCCGTCTTTCAGGCTAGCCCCAGCGTGGTCCCTTCAAGCTCCTGCACCCGCACCTGCTCCGACTTTGTCTCTGGCATCCAACAGAAACTCCAGGGCAGCTTGACACCCAGCTCCAAGCAGGTGTCCATCATACGCCAGGTCTGTGGCTTTATCACACTTTTATACTATGATAAATTGGCTTCCATGACTTTGATAAGATATATCTATCCTGCTATGACATTATTGTTTGCGTTATGCTACACTTCATTTGCAGTAGTTGAATGCTGTGGCTGTGTTTAATTACATTTTTTAAATTTATTTATTTATTTTTAAATCTCACGTGCAGAGTTCTTCTGCACATGAAAACATGTCAAACAAAATCTCAACCAAGCTCTCAGTTCTCAATTTGTATTGATTTCCTCTGCTATGTTTGTCCACCAATCAGGAGAGAGAGAAAGAGCTGCGCCTCTTACATGTCCAACCTATCAGTGAAAATGCCTGGCTGAAAAGAAGCTCATCCGATCCCTCATTATCTGAGGTGAGTCAACAGATCGGTTTCACTATGGGGTCTTATCACTTTTAAATGATAACAAATGTGTAGATTTGTCCTTCAATACACAGCCCCAACTTTTTATAGCTATAGTCCTGGTGGGACTCGCCATCAAACCTAGCTATGTCCATTTAAAAACAACCTGTGCAAATCCTAGAAGGGGAGGGCCTCTCCTGGCCCCTCCACCTCCACCTGGATGCCTTTTGGATTTAGAAGGAAAGTCCACTGGCCTCCATTGCATCCCTGGGATGGGGACGTGAGTCAGCTTCTAACGGATATCTGGGAACTATCTGAGGCACCTGCTGCACATGAGCAACACTATATGGTGGACGGGGTAGTATCACATTTAAGCAGGTTTTGAGTTTCAGACAGTAGTTTGACAGTACACACTTGAAGAGTAATGAGCGACCCTGGTGTCTACACACTTAAACAAATAAATAAAGAGTGCCCCACCTATAGAAATCCTATTGGCTAACATAATGTAGAATTTCTCGTGAATGACACAAGTTGGTTTCATTACTCTTTAATGGGAAAGAAAATGGTGTCTTTAGTTAGGGTGGATATCTCTTGTCACTTTCCCAGTCATAAACAGTTCATGAGTATTTCACATGCACTGTTGTACAAATCCTAGCTGTATGCCTATTGCTTTGAACAAAGCAAGCTGACAGATTTGGAGCATTCTGGTTCAGTAAGTAGAAGTCCTCTAGTATTTTGAGTCTGCTAACCATTGGAATTCCGTGGTAAAATGAACTGATATAAGTTAAACCAGCTTACATAGATTTCTTTCTAATTTTTGATATATTTCTACTGCTACCAATAACCTTGGTTTCCAGCAGGGAGATGGTGATGCTAACTCAGCAGATGGCAGTTTCACTGAAACTATTGCTTCTAAGTCAGAGAAGCAAAAGGAAAAAAACACAGGTAAGAAGATTTTACACATATTTTACATTGATCCCGTAAAATGCATGCAGTTTGTCAATAAAACATAGGCAAAGTGCCTGTTATATTGACTTAAAATTGGTCAAATTAAATATCTATATTCTGACATTAAAATGCAGTGTTGAATTCAACATTTTCACTTTAAAAGATAGAATTCATTGACAATCAATTGATTTCCTTCTAGAAAGAGCACACACATTCTGAGAAACCCACCTAGTCATTTTTTAATCCATTTTCCTGTCTGTTGGTAAATATGTTTGGAATCTAATACACATGATTGTTAGTGCCGAGATGTGTTGCGTGTCATTACTCGACAGGCGAAAAGGCACCAGGTGACACCCTGACTGCTGCCAGTCATGTAGAGCTAGAGAGCCGCAGTGAATTTGAAGAGAAGAAAATGCGTAGGGCGCCAGAGTCCCCGAAAGTCCAAAGTGATGGCAAAGAGAAGGCACAAGACGGTTCTAGCAGGGAAAACGAGGTTCTAAGGTCTCATGCGCAGCATGGGAACACCTCGGGGCTATTCATTGATGAGGAGCAGAGTATTTCAGAGTCCCCTCCCGGTGAGGAGATGAGCGGAGAGACACTCAAGTCTTCGGAAATTATCGAAGACGACGCCTCAGATTCTCTGTTGTTGGAGGAAAAGGAAGAGTGCGGTGGTTCCTCCCATGGCGAAGAGGAGATGGAGCCTACCACAGACGAAGAACTGCGGCTGTGGAAGTACCCTCCTCAGCTGGGGGACGACAGGGAGCAGGAGGCCAATCTAGTAGCCTCGAAGGAGCGCAGAGAACTTGAGGGGGAATGCTCCTCTGCAGGTGAGGAGCAGGAGGAAAGCCCGGGTCAAGGTGCACAGCCTGAAGACCAGGACGGAGAGGGTGGCCATATCCTTGCCTTGGTTTCGAGGTGTCCTGAAACCCAGGAACCTGAGGAAGCCATCCTGATGGAAGAACACATTAAGTCGGAAGTCAGCCCTTTAGTTGATTCACCCAAAACTGAAAAGGCCATCAGGCATTCTAATGGGGATACTTTCCATGGAGACCTAGAGGACTGGAATGAGGATCCGATGCAGACTGTAGACATTGTGGCACAAACAGGCACTGTGAAACGAGAAGAAACGGATCTGGAGTTTAAGGGACCAGCCGAACCAAGCAGTCTGGAGCCCACGGCACCAGATGGCAGAGCAAGTGACCGTCAAACGGTGACGGATGACGACCCTGCACTCTACGGAACGGTTGACGACGTGGCTCCATCGGACCAGGGCTGTCCCCCATACTCTGATCCACACGATGCAGCACAGACTCCGTCAGAAGCCCAAGCAGCAGACGAGGGAGGATCGGAGCCAGGGCTCCCAGATGGAGGACACCGTGTTACAGAGGGTCCGGCACATGAGAACCAGACGGAGGAGGCACATCCGCCAGAGGGTAGAGGCAACCAGAAGCAGGTCACCTTTATCCTGGAGCCTGAGTTTATCAATGATTCAGTCCTATCCGAATCCAGTACCTCCTGTCAGTCGCAAGCCGAGAGTAGCTTTTCAGGTGAGATGAATGTATTTGCCTAGAAAGACACGGGTGGTGAGCACTTCTGTTGGCCGTGGTGGACACTAATCAACAGACAGGGGAGAAAAGAGCACCGTAGATCGATGAGAAATATTGGTCCTTTTTTAGTGGAGAGATTTGCACAACATAACCTTCCCTAGCAACCAGTGAACCATGTATATTGTGTAATAAGGCTACTGCTTTGTGTCTCTTCACAGGAGAGCTGAGCTCACATGACGAGACCAACACAGCGGAGATGATTGACCAGATGTTTGAGGAGGTGCTGGAGTACGCCGGACGCATGGAGGAAGAGCGACGGGGCGATGAAGACATGGAAGACCGCGACAGTGGCATCGGGACCTTCACTGGAGACAAGGATAAGATAGACACCGAATCTGAGAAGGAGAAGAGTGAGGAAGAAGAGGAGCAGCTCAAGAAGGAGAACAAGGAGGAAGAGGGCGAGAACAAGGAGCATGACACCAGTGAGGACGAGCTTCTGACCTTCCCTCCCAGTGGGATCCTGTCTCCCCTCAGCAAGTCAGTAGAGGCCGTGGTCACTCCTCTGGTAAGGGCCATGCCCATCTCTCGCAGAACCGTAACCGAATGCCAACCAAGAAGCATATTTGTGTTTTTGTTTAAATTTTTGTATTTTATTGAAGGTCAATGGAATGCGCCATTACATTCGTTTTTTTTAATACCTTTCTATATTTTATTAACTTCTCAATGTTTTGCCCTCCAACACACAGCGACTAGCAGTGCACCAAGTGTCCAATCCTACGTCTCTCCTCATGACTCCAGAAGAGGAGGCGACCATCAGCACCCCTCCGGCAGAGTCTGCTCCCTTATACAGGTAGCTAGCGTACCAGAGCAGTGAACTTGTTTCTCTATCGGTGCAACCCTAAGAAAATCCCTGTTAAGTGTATGACATTTACAGTTAGAGCTGGGCAATAATTCGATATTATCATTTATCGTTTTTGAATGGTATTGTTTTGTCATGAAATGAAGATATCGACTTATCCTGATACCCAGTTTTATAGGCTAAATTAATTACGATGAGAAGCTATGCCCTTAAAATGATCAAATATGAGGTTTGAAACGTCAGTGAGAAAGGAAAGCTAGTTTTAGTCTGCCATACTTTAACTTCCATATACTTTAATGTAATGACTTTCAGTTAGATCGTTTAGAATGGTATTTTCATATAAGCATATTATATTTATCGATATCATGTAAATGTACCCATACTTATCATGATAATACATTTTTCCATATCACCCAGCTCTATTTGCAGCATGTAATTGATCGTCCCACAAACTGTTTTGTACGGGTCGTACAAAACAGAGATGATGCATTCCTCTAGAAACAGTGTTTCCGTTGTATCGTGGTGCTCTTGTTTCTGTAGTATATCTGTTACTGAAGGCAGGGCTGTGAATTGATTTGCAACTTTCCATTGACAGCATTGATGCCTACCGCACACAAAGGCAGAGCAAGCTGCCTACCATTCAAAGTGTGACTCCTGCAATTCAGAGGCGGGCCCTAGAGAAATCCCACCCTCCACCTTCCATCAATACTAAAGAAAAGATTGCGGTACGTACTACCATTAGTTTTAAGTAACTCCCCGCTAATGGTAGCAAAGTAATATTATAAAACGGAAAGTTCCAGTCCTTGATTCTGATTGGCTCAAAGCCTTAAAATACTATGAACACACACCTTTGACTGCACAATTTATTTGTATTATTAATGTGCCTGTATGCTAGCCTGTGTTGCTTTGCAACCATTTTGCTGTCTTGAGGAACTATATTTTTACAATAAATGATTGCATTTTATGTTGCTGTTTATTTTGTGACATCTCACTAGGTAAAGTAATAGTTTTTATAAAAGCAATAAGCCACTTGAGGCTGTGATTTACAGTGATTTTAGCTAGGGGTGGTGTTGGGCACGACACTTGGTGTTGTGCCTAACGACGTTCCCTAGTGTTTAAACCATGACCTCTCATGGCTTATTACTTATTAATAGTATGAATTATATTATGTGTGTGTGTGTTTGCTCCTGCGATGGTCCAGGCCCTCAATGACGAGGCTGGGAAGCTGCAGACGGTGATCACACAGACCCTGCAGGCGCTGAGCTGCTGCACCGATGAGTCCCACGGCCGTGGCTCCCTGGAGGAGGCGGAGGCAGAGAAGCTTCTGCTGGTCTCCTGTATGTTGTGTTACAACAGGCTAACCACATTTCACTTTAATTAATATACACACAATACAATACACACAGGCTCACAACGTTTTAGTGGTAAACTTGAGCATAGTGGTTTAGTAACAATAATTCTGTCTAAATATGCAGACGCTTTTTGCATCATTATTCAACGTTGTGTAAGAGAGTTGAACAAGATTAGAAAGTCTTGCAAACGTACATACCCCACCTTTTTAAATGTATTTTGTTATAGCACTTTTATTATTTTATTTGAGTATAATTTGTTTTACTTTGTTCCAGGTGAAAAGCGTGCAGCTCTACTGGCTGAGGTGACCAGGCTGAGGGATGAGAGGAGTTCAGCATCTGAGGAGCCAGTGGAAGCTGATGGGGACTACATATCCCAGCAGCCCTGCAGAGGGACTGTCAATATCGGCAATGTCCAGCTGCCTCTCAAAGTGGAGTTTGTCTGCTCCTCTCGTAACCGCACAGGTATGGCAACAACAATTAAACTTCTCTTACCCCGTTACATTTCTGAATGTACCCTCATTCAATTAAATTGTAATTGTCTGTGTCCGTTTCAAGCTTTTTGCTGCATAGAATTTTTTTCATACTAATCAGTACTATTTTAGCATTCGCATTCACACTCAGCGTTAATTTGTACATATAATATTATGTATGTACTGAACTTGGTTAACAGTAGGGGTGTCCCGATTCTCAAAATCTCTGACAATTTGATTTAAAGGTTGATTTAAACGATTAAATAAATAATCAGCACTGAGCTATGCCTTTGTTAGACTATCGAGTCTTGATTGGTAAAGATCAACAGATCGTTGGTTTTATGCCTTGACAACTTCAAATTCCTCTTTAAAAAGATAGGCTACATGGTTTGTGTGATTATAACCACTATATTTCTTTAGGAATGGACCACACTAAGGCCATATGTTAAAATTTAAATTATTTATTTAAAATATAACCAACGTATTTCATCAAATTGGTGAAATAACGGTTTAACACAAAAACAAAAAGAAGAGCAACTAGATGACAGCCCCACAAACACAGCTTTTTAAAAATTTCTTTTTAAATGTTTCAGTCCTGTCTCCTGCTTTTGATTTTGATGATCGAAAGCTCATTTTAAACGATGTTTGATTTAAAATCGAAATCGTGACACCCCTAGTTAACAGTGATTGTTTTTGTGTTGCCCTATATAAGGTCGTCCAAGTCACTACTTCTTCATTCTGATTCGCTACGGCCCCTGCAACATCGTGGCCACCCCATTGGCCACAGCTGCCGACGCCAAAAACGGAGACACGATATCCTTCCCCACCTCTGTCACTTTGTAAGAAATAGTTTCCAGGATTTTTTTTCTTTTAAATGTTAACTTTTTTTCCTCAGCTGAGATGTGGGGTACAATAGAAATGTAAATTGCATGCATTTATTTCCTTAATGCATCATATCATAAAATATTACCCAGACAACAGCTCTTTAAAACGAGTACAAGTAAAAATTAGCATTTTAGCATCTGGTAAAATGTCTTGTATATTATTAATAATAATATTAACTCCATCTCATTCTTCAGGAAGGACATTCGCTCCAACTTTGAGATTGATGTGGAAGTCTATAGCCTGGTAAGATATTTTTTCAAATTATTTAATTGACACTGGAAAAAACCCGGTAAAGACATAAACCACAGACGGAGTCAAGGCAACTTGAGTTGGTTTTAATTCCATTTTTGTTTTACATTTAATGTCCAGTCCCATCCGTCAGGAAGTACCTGCACTGTGGAGCGCATCTCCACTAAACCGCGGGTAACTGATACTGATAAATATGTTTCATATGAATTGAGTCAAGGACCATGTCATTTACACACTCTGCCTTTTACGCTCACAGGTCACTCCGAGAAAGCTCCTGAGTACAATCACAGTGAGTGTATTTTTACACTCGCATTGTTCAGGGATACGAGTGAAATTGTATAAATAATAGACTTGTGTCACATTCGCATTCTTATTTTGCCCTTTTTCTTTTCTAGCAGCGATCCAATAACAGTTTGACAGGTAAATTGTTTTCTTCTCCTTTCAGGGCATTTGTGTTGATCAATACGTCAGTCGTCAATATTGGTGCTTGTAACAAAAAAAAATTGTTTGGTCAAGACTTAGTCCACAAGGACTAATGACATCTGGTGTGATAAGTAGCACTGAAAATGATACTTGTTAAACGGATTGTTCCGGTCCTTGATTCTGATTGCTTGAAGCCTTTGCAAAATACTCTACACACACCTGTGATGGCATAACAATTCATTTTTTCAGTATTGATGCACCTGTATGCTAGCCTGTGTTGCTTGGCAACCATTTTGCTGTCTTAAGGAACTATATTGCTTGGTGGAAGAATGATGATTTGTTTAAAAAAAAAAAAAAAATTAGGACATTTTATGTGCAGTGTTTTATTTTGTGAAATCTTACTAGGTAGTCTATAGTAACTGTTTTATGAAACCAAAAAGCCACTTAAGGACAGTGATTTCAGAACAGCTAGGGGGCGTTATTGGGCATGGTGCGGCCTCGTGGTGTATTGCTTAATTCTACTATGCTACTATTCAGAAACACAGCAAATGTGTATTTTTTGTAGCATACACCAACTGAAGAAGGGATGTGTTTTGAAGTTGCTCTTATTTTTTTATATGTAGTTTAATAGCTTCCACACTTTCTGTATTCATAACGGTTGTACCTTTACTAATGTGATCCGCTCCCTCTGCTTCAGCTGCTACCCTGCCTGCCCTGAACATGCGTCGCTCCAGCAACTTCTGTCTGGTGGGCTCCCATAAGATCACTCTGGCCTCATTTGGACAGACCAAGTTTCCCTTGGATAAGGTACTTTGCTCTCCTTGGTGCATCACAACCAACGGATGATCATCATGCATACAGATGGATTTATTTTGTATTTTTTGTATATATTTATCTATACTGTTGGATGGATGTAGTTGGGGATGGTCAGATGCTACTGTATCACTTTTTATATCTAGGCTCAAGATAAGAATATTGATATGTTGTAAAGTTCATTGTTTTGTGTTCATTGCACATTGACTTTGTTATTCTGGACTCTCATTGGGCGTTGAATTGACAGGTCATAAATCTTGAGTTGTGCAGAAATCACTAGTTTGATTCAATAGGCTGCAGTGCTTGCTCACAAAACATAATCATGTAACGTGCTGGATTCCATTCATATTGTAGGCTGATGGTATTTAAAGATTTTCCGAAGAAAAAAAAACATGCATCTATTAGTGAGAAGTGAGAAGGACTGCATCTGAATTAGTTTGGTTATAATAAAGGTTGTATGCGTGGTGGCTGTTTTTCCTGCTCCATGTCATCAGATCTCTTTCCATGAAACTCTTCTTGGGGCGTTGTTGTGAATGAAACTTCACAGTGAGATTGAGTACCGTTACGATCACAAGGTGGCCAAAATTAAGTCATTTTTCCATGGGCCAAGCACTTGCATGTGTATACAAACCCTTGGGTGAAGGATTTGCACTATACCCAGAGATTGGTCCACCACGTTGACATGACTTGGCAGCAGAGCCAGAGGGTGTGCACATTGCTTCACACTCCCACCTTTCCGCGTAATCTTTTTTTTTTTCAGCACTTAATTGGGTGTCACTGGTGACGTATGTGTCTCTCCCTCCCACCCCCGCCCCCCCTTTCTCCACTCAGATGAAATTTGATGGGAAAATCAGGAGGCTCCTTGGAGACGAGTTTCAGGAAAAGGTTTTCTGCCTGCTCAACTCAATCGTCACTCTCACCTCTCCTCACCCATCACATCATTTTTCTCTTTCCCTCGAACGATCTACCCGTTTTAGCTTCAAGTCGGGAAATCGAGTTGAATGACCACCCAGTCGTGTGTGTGTGTGTGTGTGTGTGTGTGTGTGTGTGATTTTTTTTTTTTTCAATTGATGTATCGATTGATCTACAATAGCGTGATAGCTTTTAAAGTTTTGGAAGGAATTTCTTCTCATTTAAGTTACGCCTGGCCGTGAATGAAAGCGTCCCGTCAACAGTGTCACTGTTGGTCGACTCGCTGGCCAATCGCTTTCCTTCTGATCCCAGGTGCCCTTCCTGTCTCCTCTGGAGGGCAACGTTTACCTGCGTCTGGACAGCGAGGGTCACTCCAGTGTACAGCATCAAGGGTTCCTGGTAAGGGACCGCTGTCTGCCATTTCTATAGATTTGTCTTGTCATTTATCATTGATTGATCTAATTGTACCCGTGGGGCGTTTCCCAGACCATGTTTGAAGTGGTGAATGGATTTGGGGCGTGGCACCGGCGCTTCTTCACACTGGAGGGCTCTCACCTCTTCTACTGGAACCACCCCAATGACAAGGAAGCCAAGGTTCTGTGGATTAAAGCATTTGTTATATTCAGTTATATTTATTTCGTGGACGTATGCATTTTTAGTAGTTTAGTTTTATATACAGTAATGAGTGTAAAGTCACTCTCGGTAGTTTATTTTTGTATTTTCCTTTTCAACATCGAAAACGTCTCTTCTTGTGAACTATTTGGTTGTTTGCAGGCAGCGGAGGGCACCATCTCTCTGGCCAGTTCGCCCAACCAGTGTGTGAAGCCCGTAAAGAGGGATTCCTGTGCTCGACCTTTCACCTTTGAGCTGGTCAGCAACGTCCAGATGCAGCTGAGGAATGACTCCAAGGAGGCTGTAGCAAAGTACGTTAAGTGGGTGTGTGGGTGTGGGTCGGTGGTCGCGGTCTCCAGGCAATATAAATGGTCTCAGTCCCCATATAAATTCTGTTGACCTTTTTCAGCTTCTCCAAAGACCAGTTAAGATAACATTAGATTTGAAGGATAGTAAAGTGGTTTGGGTGTTTCACCCCAATCAGTTCTAGGTTCGATCCCCAGCTTTGCCACGAATGTAAACAATAGCAGTAGCACTTCAGTCCTTATGATGAGACATTGCTGTGTAAAGTACTTATGTATGGTGATTTTGTTGTTTCTTTTTGTCCACGAACTCCGTACTGACATTGGCATTGATTCCAAAATACGAAAGTGCTACAAACTGCTCTTCAGCCAAATGGTAATAGACATTTTAGTGAAGCCAGGAGAGCCAGTTCCAATTGTTGAATCACCCAGATCTAAGCATGATGCCTAAACACTGCTCCTAAATACATCTTTCACATGTATTCACCGTATTATTGTATTCTCTGCATGTTGCTTTGGATAAAAGTGTCTGCGAAATAGTAATAATAAACAGTGTTATACATTTCCTTCACAATTAAAATAAACCAAGCACTCCCTTGTCTATTAAATATTACCCTTTCAGCTAATGGGGATAAAAAATGGGAGTTTCCTTTAATCTTAAGCTTAATTGGGAGCAGAGGTTAAATGCATCCATAAATCACAATACTATAGCCGGCTGGTACTACTTTACTTTAGGATAACTATTCAGTTTTTTATACTGGGGGGGGGGGGGGACTTCGGAGAGATGTTGTTTTTTTTGGATAGCTCAAAGATTTGATCAATGAAGCCATTAAATATAAAACATATGGATTGCCCTATTTAACACATGTTAAAACATTATTTATGCAGCAGGAAAAATGTCAGGAACCTCATCATGTTTCACCCTGTAGCCAAAATGTAAAAATCTTGCACCTAAACAAATATGGTATACAATTTCAAGCCTTTCCCTCTAGGCTCCTTGTAGCTTTCATATCTATAATGTTATATTCTACACACACCACTGGACCCCCGCTGTCACTAGTTCAAGGTTGACCACGGTCAACCAGGCTATATTTCCCGAGTGACCAGTGTGTTTGTCTCCACTCACCAGGCGCTGGTTCTCGTCGGACACCAAGCAGGAGCGCTGCGACTGGATGGACAAACTCAACCAGGCTCTGCTGGACCTGCACACGTGGACCCGGACGCCCCAGGCCCACAGCCAGCCCTCGGAGGCCTCCGCCAGCAGTAGCAGCCTGAGGGAGAGCCTGCTTTAAACCTGCTCTGCCCCTGCCCTGAGAGCGCCCCCACCTGGCCAACAGCACAATAATCATCCTCAGTCTGTTGGAGCCGTGGTTGGGTGAGTGGGTCAACAGGAAAGAGTCCTGCAACAGCCTCTGGCAGTAGAAAAGAGATTAAGAGCTCTGCTTCACTGCTAAATTTGATGTCAGAGTTATGGGACAAACTCATTCAATCGTTGAGAAGGGAAGGGTTTCAGTTATAACCATTAGATTTTCATTTGACAATAGGATGTTTTTCTATTTTCATGGTATCCATTGTTATTGGGTTGTTTTTTTTTCTTTAATTTTTAGAAACAATTATTTTGGCAACAATCTATTATTGATCAACTATTATTGGTCGATTTCCATTTTGAGATGAAGCCTCCTGATATGGGTTTATATATTAAGTATAATAGACATATATTCAGATAAACTTATTTTTGTTTGACTATAACTGGAAACAAGATGAAAGGCATGTACTAATAATAAATGTAAGAACGGAACACTACTACAGTCCTTTACACTACTCGTCGTCTCGAAAAATGTATACGAATGAATGTATTGGCTAGGCATGGGTTACACATGCTGTGGTTGGAATGAGTGCAATGTTTGGCGAGTCACATGAATGCGCCCTGAAGCAGCCGGTGACATGCCATGTTAGACGTTCGTTAAAATATCGTTTAAAAAAAATGAAGTAGCGGTAGAATTATTTTGGGGCATGTGTTTCACGCCCTTCCCATCGCTGTCGAGTGGATTAAAATGCTAAAATGATGGGTTACAGTCTGAGGGTTTGTGTTGCACAATGTTTATCATTCCCTTATATAGTAGATGTCAGTTTTTGGGGAGGCAAATTGAATGGGGGAAGCGGCTCATCCTCGGGGTGCTGAAGGAACAATGGAGAATGTGTTGCACTGTATGTAGGCTCTTGTACTGTCCAATTTCATTTTCTGCTGTCTTCTCTGTGTGTGTCCTTGTATTTCTATGTATACGCCTGTCACTCTGTATGATCCATTAACTGTTTTCCCCTCCATTCTATGCACTTGATTGACGTACCAATAAAAAAACGAAAGTAAAAGAGCACAAAAAGAGCCGTCTGTCTTTCTGCATGTCTGAGTGGGATATTGGCATCACAAAGCAATGACCGAACTGGTCCAATGGTGGGGGGGGGGGGGAGGACTTGAATGACAACGCCTCCCGAATGCTGGATGAGAAGCCCGGGATTCATTATTCAAGTTAATTGACTAGACTCACAGTCTACAAGGATTACATTTCTTTGTAAACGCCTTCATGAGGTCAAATCTTTCCATCTCTTCACATAAAATTAATATGAAATTTCAGTCGAACCGTTACGCACCCCGCCTTTCATCGTTATATATGATATTTAGTATATTTCCATGCCATGAATATTGCCAAAATGTGAAATGTTGTTTTGGGCCCTCACTTCAACGTTGTGTTCTGCTATATAATGGCAGGGATGTGTTATGACAACCATTATGCTTGGTAAAGATTTCCCTCCTTGGAAAAATGCTAATCATTTCCAGTGAACATGTATGTCTGTCTTGAGCCACTCATTGATACCAGTACACTCGGCATGGAAGAGTCTGCCAGGAAAGCAGCTTAGGTCAGGAATGTCATACAGGAAGTGGTCTGGAATTAGACTTCCTGTTCCTCCCATAGCTCCTCTGGGTGGAGGTGGTGCTGTGATACAGTGCTTAAGGTGATGACAACAACGGTGTGTGGGGGGGGGCTGTGTGTGTGTGTGTATCAGGAGGAGGGGGGGGGGGGGGGGGGGGTAAGTGAAGGCGAAGGTCAACACCACAGAAAAGGTTGGAGGACAAACGGGTTCCTTACACACAAGTCTGGGAAATGACCAGACTTGTAGACCAGCTGCCTGTCTCCCGCCATCACACAGGTGGAAGGTCCCTCGCCTGGAGCACAATCTACACAACATCCTGTGGTCTGATCTCCACCCTATTAACTTACATGGCTGCTGGGGGAAGCTGCGTCATTGAACCACATAGACAAAAGGTAATACTGATAAGATGATGGCCTCGGAAAACGTCATCGGTGGGAAGTGGCGGGAAAAAGTACTTGTGTTATGTAATCCAATAAACTAAACTCTCAGATAAAATTGTTTATACTGCTTTCAGACCATTGGCCACGACTTTGTCGCATGGTTTAGAAGTAGTCTTGGAAATGAGTCTTGGGGATGTAAACAGCATCCCTACAAGATGGTTGAAGAATGGGGGGGGGGTCTCATAAATAAACAAACTCCCCTCCGAAGGTGGAAGTGCAGCAGCCTGTGTAGCAACTCCACCGTCCGGCGCCCTGCAAACAGCTGCACAGGATCCCCGAGCCCTCGGCCGCGCATTCTGTTGTTCTTGCGACAGAAGAAATAAATAAAACGAGCCATTGTTCAGCGCAAACGGCCTGGTGAAGTTCACCGACATTGTTTTGTGAGATTGTTTGGGTCAATGGCATTGGCTGCCGGTGACCTCTCCGGGCCAGAACAAAGGTTATCAGGGATAGCCAATCATATTTGCCGTCTGATTAAACTTTCATACTTGGGCTACTAAGAGAGCGTTCAGCGACCCCCCCCTGTCCTCATTTTACTCCGTGTAAGCCTGTTTTATGGTTGGTCGTAATGGCTTATATATTATGGATGGGTTTTTTTATACGGTGACTTTCCCCCTAATTGGTTTTGCCTTACAGATCAGGGGAGGTCTCCTGGGTTCTTGGGATCTCTGTGATGGACACTAAATCCACTTACTGTTCTCCCACGCACTCACGCTACCTCGCTCTTCCTCCCTCGCTCTGTTACTCTTTCACTATCTCTCCTCTTCTCTCAATCCCACTCCATTCAAAGGGCTTCATTGGCATGACCCTGAAGAATCAAACCCCCAATAAATTATAACAAAAGCAATAATGCTAGTAAAACATATACAACATACATACATACATAACAAAACCTATATAAAACTACAATAATATGTTGTACCATATGTACTAATGTGCTGATGTCCATATAGTAATAATATGTCAATGTTACAATTGAAAATGTCTGTCTGCTTATTGACATCAGTTGGATTGTTCAGCTGGTCTGTCCCCCCCTCTCACTTATTCACCCTGGACATTTTCCTGTCCCTAATATCTCTCGTTCTCTCTCTCTCTCTCGTTCTCTCTCTCTCTCTCTCTCTCTCTCTCTCTCTCTCTCTCTCTCTCTCTCTCTCTCTCTTTCTCCCTCTCTCTCTCTCCCTCGCGGCAACCCCACCTCCCTTTTCCTGTCAGCCTCTAAGTGGAGGATGTGTCTCAGAGAGAGAGAGAGAGAGAGAGAGAGGAGGGTGAGCCAAATGAATATGCACCCTCTCTAGTCCAGCCCTCTCTCTCCTCCTCTGTGTCCCTGTTTCCTCTGCCTCGCACGCCCGGTATTGTGTTGTTGTGTGCTGGCAGAGCTCAGTGCTGGCGCTCCGGGGGAACATTCAGGGGCTCGGCGCGGTAGAGGGGAGAGCTGGCAGCTGAACACAGCCAACTTAAATGTCCGGAGGGGAGCAGAATGGTGGTGACAAACCAGAAGGTAATGGACACACACACACGCACACACACACACACACACAGCCACACACACACACACACACACACACACACACACACACACACACACAATGACAACATGTATGAATGACCAACACCCCACTGGACCATACAGTTATATTTTACATTCATGTTTTTTGCTGTTTGCACCGAGGATAAGAGGGAAACGCAATTTCAATTCTCTGATTATATATTATTACATAATAATTGACTTGACTTGTATTTGACTGTACAGTGTCTTTCCCATAACTAACAGCTTTTTTTTTTTACATATATATATACTAACTTTGTCATATGCCTTCCTAGACTGTTTGACATAATGGGTCGTTTTTTAGTCTTTCTCTTATCATACAAAAACGTTTTGCGTGCTGTGGGCAAAGGGGTGATATTGCCACTGCTGAAGTTGTCCCCCCGGGTGAGGTGGCCGACGCTTGTTTGCAGAGATAGCGTTGCCAACATCCTCTGTATTGTCATATATTTCTCACTGTGGCTTTGTTTTGACTGGGATGCTGCCACTCTGCTATGGATTAGGCCTTATGACCCCTGACCCCCGGGGGTCATTTTCTTGTTGGGGACAACAGATTTGCTGATGATCACATACACGGGATTATAGCTCAGCAGCAGATGACAGGCTTGCCCCATGACTCGTTTCAGATGCAGAGCAGAGGCGGGCTTGTTTACCTCATTTTGACATGTGAAGACGTTAAGACACAGTTCACTACACACGTGTGTGGGGGGGGGCCTAATGTTTATTTGACAAAGCATGACAGAGCAGCCTCATGTCTCCTTATCTTCTCGTAAACCCGATTGACATGATTAGTGACTCACCACATTCTGACCCAACAACAGAAAATAGAGTAGTTATCCTGAACATTACAGTGGAAATAGCATTCATTCATAGGATTGTACGGACAAAGGAACCCGATTATGCTTGAGTTACAAGCATAGCACATTACTCAGGGCTGACTCATCAGTCATTTTAGACCAATTTAGATTAAAATAGATACCAATCAGTCTGCTGATCACATGGCCAGAGCACAGATGGTGGATGTGGTATACGAGTATAAAGTCAATTCTATTAAGTTTTGCCCAATTATGTTTCTACTGGCTAGCTACCTACTAAACCGGCTTGCAAGCAGATACATGTAAATAACTTTGAAAAGCAAACTAGACTACATTAGTAAACAAATTATTTGCTTTTTTTTAATCAAATGAAATTTGTATCAAATGAAATATGGTGAACATCGCAACAGGAATATGGACAGTGGAGAATATCACTTCAAATAGCAATGGTGAGGCACAAGTGGGTAGCTCTGCATTTTATGGGAGTGGGACTCTTTGTTTTTATTCCCTTCATTGCCCCTAAGTCTACACCAGGGCTGGACTGGCTATCTGGCAGACCGGGGAATTTCCCTGGGCCAACGTGCCCATTGGGCATGTCGGCCCCCACCCATGGGTGTTGTGTTTTTGTTTTTTGTCTGACCGACCCATAAAACAGGTAGATCGGCCCCATTGTTGTTGTTGTTGTTTTCTTAATTGACACTGGGATGGCCCAATCACTCCTTTAAACCCCAGTGTGATTGATTGTGCTGGGCCGGGTCTGGGCCGGGTCTGGGCCGGGTCTGGGCCGGGTCTGGGCCGGGTCTGGGCCGGGTCTGGGCCGGGTCTGGGCCAAAATGCCAGGGCCGATTTCTTTCGTCCCAGGCCAGCATGGCTCCGCTCCGCTCCCCGCATCACAGCCTTCCACATGTTCTTGCTCAGACCCTGCGCTCCGTACCGAGGTGTGGCCAGAGGTGGCGCGAGCAGAGCTCTTGGCCCGAGGAGCGGCCCTGAAGTGGGCGTCGGGCGTTTTCTCTCGGCCCGAGCACCTGGAGAGACTGGGCCAGTACAGGAAGAGGGAGAGCCAGAGGACTGCCTCCATACACACCAGACTCAAGGTGAGGCCGTCGCTGGCACAAACACACCAACACTCAAATAGACGTACGCACAAACGTTCGTTACAATTTAGATAAAACGGTGCCCCAAAAAATATGAATTTGTGAGGGTTAGATTTAAGTGAGCCTACAGATACACATCCATGCTTTATGAGGTGGAGTTTAAATGGAATCTGCTCTGGTCACTGTCTGAAGGGGCCTCTCTGACCTCCATGATCCGACCTCAGAAACAAAATAAAGACAGGTCTTAGTATGACGTTGTTGTAACTGTTGTCGTTGTGGTGTTTTAAAACCCCCCCTCTCCTCCAGTCTGTGGTGCAGTCCTACCTGGAGGGGGTGGGCTGGGGTCTGAGGCAGCTGCAGGAGTCCCGGGTGGAGCTCGGGGATGCGTCCCGCGCCCTGCAGAAGGCCGGCTCCGAGTCCAGCCGCAACGCCGAGGTCATGCGGTCCATGGAGACCCTGAGGGAGCTGTCCTGCAGCCACTACCAGCTCCTCGCCACCGTCAGCAACCTGCCGCGACTCTACTCCGGTGAGTGAGCTCCGCAAAGGCGCCGGCGTTCGTGTGAGCGCAGGAAAACGAGACAGGATTCTGTCTAAGAGGGCCTTTCCTCTGCCTGAAGTGGAGTGGAATCACAACAAACAACAAACACCCGATGGTGGATACAGAAAATATGATACGTGTTTGGTATTGAACCCGCCGCATGAGGTTCTTATTAGAATTCATGACATTTGAATAAGATTAAGATTAAGATTTACTTTATTCATCCCACATTGGGGACATTTTTTTATCACTCAACTTTTTTTTTTTATACACACACACACACACACACACACATAGGCCTGAAATACATGCACACACACAAATACAGACAGGCCTATAGACATGCAAGGTATATAGATATAGATAATTAGTTTATTCATCCCTGAACAAAATGAAAAATAAACCTTGTAAATGTTGTGTGTATTCCAGGGATGCATTATAGATAATGTGATCTCAACACTGGATGATGTCACCGGTGGGGAATCAGCTACTAACATGTGATGTTGCCCCTCTCTCTCTCTCTCCCTCCCTCCCTCCCTCCCCTGCCAGTGCGTAGCATGGTGGCGGAGACGGAGCGGCTGGTGGAGTCGCGGCGGCTGCTGGAGGCCCACGCCCGGCTGACGGAGCTGGAGTGCTGGCAGGACGACATCCTCTGGCAGCTCAGCGGGGCGGCCGTGAGCCGCGAGGACCAGCAGCTGGTGCTCCAGTACTTCTCCGGCGTGGGCAGACTGGTCGAAGCCCTAGGTAGGAGAACATCACCTCATCACGCCATAAGTCAACAGTGATTTTAGTACAGCCCAGAGGCGTGGATCACTGTAAATCACTGGCCTCAAGTGGCTTATTGCTTTTAGAAAACGGTTACTGCAGACAACCTGGTAAGATTTCACAAAATAAACACACGGCAGCACAAAATGCGATCGTCTACTGGAAACAGATCATCATTCTTCTGCCGAGC
>JAOPHQ010000022.1:60000-115000 GCA_030340625.1 Merluccius polli
CCTGGAGAGACACCTGGAGCTGTACGGCCGCGTGCGCCCGCCCTGCCGGCAGGTCAGGGCACGGCCATCTTCTGTACCACACTAATAGCTGTTGCTGTGTTTTCGAGTTGGAGGGATTGTTATCTATAACATGACATACTTCATATATTTGGTCTGGTATGAGCGCTGGTGGGGAATCTTGACGTTACAATTATATTTTGTTTGAAATAATTACTATAAAATTCTAACTACAAAAGTAATGTATGTACAAATGTAAATGCATATAAACATACAAACACATTTTTTGAGTATAAATATAAGTAACCCAAAATAAGATAGGTAACACTTTACAATAAGGTACGCAAAACGTGGGTAGTTACTGAGGAACGAATGAGTAACGAATGATGAACAACCAGGGCCCTAACTGGGGCCCTAACTGGGGCCCTAACTGGGGCCCTAAGTGACAGTTACTCAGTCTGAGGAATTACTGGTAAACAGACTAGGGGACTACTGTATTCGTTACTGAGTAACTGTCACTTAGGGCCCTGTTAGGGCCCCAGTTAGGGCCCTGGTTGTTCATCATTCGTTACTCATTCGTTCCTCAGTAACTACCCACGTTTTGCGTACCTTATTGTAAAGTGTTACCATAAGATAATATATTGGTAAATATAAGAAGTGACAACAACGGATATAACCCATGACTCTTTTCCTAAATGTGTAATTTGTAAACATAAAACATAAAAACGTGGTGTGAGTTTACCCGTGCGTTAATGGCGCGGTCCACCTGGACCCCCTCCTCCAGCAGCGTCTGCAGGAGGAGGCCCAGTGGCTGCTGGTGGTGGAGTACGTCCGGGTCCTCATGCACAAGAGGCTGACCTGCCGCAACGCTGGAGAGCGGCAGCAGCTGGCGCAGCGCATCGCCCACGACGACCAGCAGCTCAGGGAACTCTTCACTGGCCTGGTGGGGAGATAGTTTCATCCTGGCCCCTCTTTTCATTCGTTTTTAGATCAAATGTTTTTTATATTGTTCAAAACATCACAGACACGGTAGACATGAAGCAAACAATACTCAATACTCACATTTTGAGGTATGTGTGTTTGTGCATGGGTTGGTATGAACATCATTCCAGGTTCATGACTGTGTATGTGATTGTGATGTTTGTGCGTGCGTCACCATCCCTAGGAAGGAGAAGGGTCGGTACCTGAGGTCAACCCGCTGGCCTTGCTGCCTGTCCTGGCCGACTTCATCCGGCTCAAGGACCCGTGCATGTTGAGTCTGGAGGTGTCTGGGCTCGTGACGAAGTACCCTGACATCAGGTCATACCTCCCATTACTCCTCATATACTTCCTTTCAGCGTGTTGGTTCTCCTCCTTGAAAAACAACAACCGGCCTCTCTGTGCAGACGCTATCTCAGTACTTTCTCAACCAGCACTTCACACCCTTACTCAAGTAGGGATAAATACATAACAAATAAATCAACTATTTGTAAAGCACCTTTAAAAATGTTAACAACAAGTGCAAGACAGGGAAAGATTAACAAGAGGAGGACATAGGTGGAGGTAGGGTAGCAGTCAATACTAAAGGTATGGTTATATTTTATATCTACCATATGACCAATAATTAGGGTCACACTAACCTCGGTGCCTTTCTGCTGAAGTAAGACAGAATCATGAGAGATAAGCAGAGAGGCATATAATTATAAAAGCAACTCCTCATGATCAGAATGAATACGTTGTTGGTGACATGTGCAGAGTACATAGTGTGAGATCAGTTTGTTGCAAAGAGCAGGAAGTGTTAATCATATGATAGTAAAGAACAGGCAGGCTTGTCTCTGTACATGTAAAGAACGCTGGAGTCAGATAACACGAGGACGAGGTGGGAAGACGTCAACAGCCAGCCCTTGTTATGACGTTTTCACTGTTTGTGTATATAACTTCCTGGGTCAGGGATAGTTGGTACTCAGACTTCGTGAACTGACACACACACACTTTGTTGTTCGGTCAGGGAAACGTAGTGGGACCCAGATATCTGTAAAACTCTGCACATTATACTGGTGTTAACAATAAAACTGATTATTTCTTAAAGCTAAACAACTTCTTCTATCGCTTCATTAAAGAACACGCGTGAGTAAGAGTTTCAAGAGAATCTGCTTCTCACAACAATACATAATGATATAGTGTACAATATGTCCATATAACGGCACATACGGTAAAGGCAAACCTCTGAGCTGTCTGAGTCTGAGCTGCCCTCAAAAAAGTAAATAAATCTGCAGCGTTTGATTTATGAATGGTATACCATCATCATGTTTGTTACACGTCACAACGACCCCGACCTAACCGTATATCCCATCCTGTCCTTCCACAGTGAGGAGCATGTGTGCATGCTGCTGGACATCCGCGGGGACGTGTCCCGGGACGTGAGGGGCGCGGTGCTGGACGTGCTGGAGCAGAGCGCCCCGCCCCTTCCCGCGGGCTACCGGCCCATCTTCACAGACATCCTGGTGCCTACCTCCACCATGCCCTTCTGCCTGCCCACCGCCAAGTGTGCCTGATCTCTGGACTGGCTGCGTTACAATAGGACACAAGCCTGCTGACTGTGTGTCCCTCGCTCACCCCGTGTTATCTTCTTCTGCTTCGGTTTTAGAAATTCAATTGTAAGGACTTTTTTTTTTTCTAATGGGTTTGTGATGACCCATCTTCCAGGGGTCTAGACATTGTTTGTTTTTGTTTTTTAGGGGGTTTCTTTCACACATTAGCTCTCACAATTTCAGTAGTTATAGTTTTAGGGGTAGTTTGGTATTCTTCGCATCAGCTGATTTGGAAAGGTCTGCCAGTCTGCACAGGTGGAGACATGGGTTAAAGGTGCCTTCATGTTCAATGCTACAGACTAAGGTGATAAGCGGGCGCCTCTTTTTGGTTTCACGTTAGGCAGTTGTTCCCCTTTTATTGGAATGATTTACTACAAATAGAAAAAGAAAAATGAATGGGGAGAGAACATTACATTACAGACGGATAACTGTTGATACTTGCAGCACTGTTATAAGACGATTCCTATTTGTATTGCTTTAATATTTGCAGTACACTTATTGAGAAAATATTTATGAAGTTTTAATTGGATTGTAAAAAATATTGTATGTACATGTGCATTTTCTTCGCTTGAAAATGAACATTTGAAAGCACACAACCTTCTTGAGCAAACGATGCCACGGACAATCAACTACATAATATCTTACATATTAATGTCTTAATAAATAAATAAACCAATATGTTTACCAACCGCTACATCAGAACAATCAATGTGAATCAACACATGCCATTCAGTCTAGATCTAGATGTTCACTGTTTTCCTCGAAAGTAGATGGAAACAACAAGGATCCTGAATTGTCTCTGTGTGAACTGTGTCCAATAAACTGTAAGACACAATTTGTTTTTCGATCTGTGTTTCCAGTGGGACATGTTGGTTTGCATTGGGACTGTTTTAACTTTTAATACACACATGATGTAAGGCCACAGTGGTGTGTGTGTGTGTGTGTGTGTGCGTGCGTGTGTGTGCGTGTGTGTGTGTCTAGTCCCCCGTGACCCCTTTCACCCCCCATAGTGTGCGTGCGCATGCGTGCGCCCGAGGGAGATGAACGGGTTAACCGGTCCCTTGACCACGTGACCAGAACAACGTGAGTGACGCTGTCGGTGGGGTGGGGGGGGGGGAAACATGTCTGCCTCCTTGTAGGCAACGCTGTGCTGTGATACGAGCACAGTCATTGGACTTTTTTTTAAGCGACTCGTACATTACAAGTCATTACGTTACAATTATATAATATATCGGGAGTCTATGCAGAAATGAAGACATTTTGTGGACGAGCTAACACGACTGATGGTGCCCTGGTGTGGGTGGAGGAGAGTGAGGAGTACGACTACCACCAGGAGATAGCCAGGCACGTTGCATAGCTGCCATGGATTACCTGAATGTGTTGTAATGTGTTACTGTATACAGAGAGAGTCCACCTATGTTTGGTGTGATCATCAGTTTACTTCATAACTATAATAATATTATACATACATAATCTCTATAACACCTTGGACTTGCCTTTGTAAGTCCAAGTACCAGTTGTAGTTGGGTCAGACACAGAGACACAACCAATAAGTGTATCCTTGTATCTGTCTCTCCAATCAGGTCCAGTTATGCTGATATGCTTCATGATCATGACCGGGTGAGTTTGCTATGAATGTCCTATCCTGTCTCCTCTGGTCTGTCTGTCCTGTGGGACCCATTCGGCAGCACGCCACACAGACAGGACCTGGAATTGGGACGCACACAGGATCAATCACAAGAACCAGGCCTACGCACCTCCACTCACACACCATGAGCTGACCAAGTAGTATAACCGCTATGTCTTATGGAGCTGAATATGGGGTGAAAGTCCAGTAATAGGATGGGGAGGAAGCTCATGGCACCTCTGTGCTACCCGTGCTGTGTGTTTCTCATTTAAAATGTGTTTGACTACCTACACCCAGGAGACTACAGCTAGGAGACTACAGCTAGGAGACTACACCTAGGGGAATACACCTAGGAGACTACACCTAGGAGACTACACCTAGGGGAATACACCTAGGAGACTACACCTAGGAGAATACACCTAGGAGAATACACCTAGGGCAATACACCTAGGAGAAAAGCCTACACTTCTGAACTGGTTTCAGACCTGCTGCCACACTGATGTCTTGTGGGTTTTCATTGACAATGGAGGGTCACTTTACTCTATTTCTAAGACTATAAGGGTGACATTAAGTGGGCTCCTCCCACCATACACATCAGCACCTAGATTATTGTCTATATATAACTGTATACAAATAACGTTCCAGTTTATTGTTTCCAAAAGCACACTCTTCTTGGTCAGTGTGGTTCACCTAACAAAGCTTTGCCCTCTCTCTCTCTCTTCCAGAACCAGAAGTATTATGCAGGTATCCGTGCAGCTGTGGCCAGAGTTAAGGCTCGTGGCGATAAGGCCGTCGTTCTGGACATTGGAACAGGCACGGGCCTGCTCTCCATGATGGCCCTCACGGCCGGGGCGGACTTCTGCTACGCCGTAGAGGTAAGACGAAGACCTCCCTCAGGCATGCAAACCTGTCGGCTTTCAGCAAAATTTGAATTCTAAACGGGTCATATTATTCATCGTAGATCTGATCTGAGAAGATGTTTTTGGGAAGGGCAGGGAGGTGGGGCTTAAGAGAGCATGCCTATCAATTCAATTAAGCAAAAGACAAGCGATGCATGTGGGTTGACTGTTAATAAATGGCAGCTCCACCTGAAAGAGATGGAACCTCATAGTCAGTTGTAGCGTATTGCAGTGAAGCTACTATCCTAACCATCTTTTCTTTTTTGTTCTCAGGTGTTTAAGCCCATGGCCGAGGCAGCAAAGTGCATTGTGGAGAAGAACGGCTTCTCTGACCGGATGAAGATCATTAACAAGCACTCGACGGAGGTCACCGTAGGGCCAGGTCAGACCGGCCGGATGATGCACTCACCTACATGCTGCTTCAGCTATGTCGCTGGCTTTCACATGTCTTTATTTCAGCTTCATGTTAGTCTACAATGAAAAGACTGCTTCTGATGGATTACTTTTTTCTATCCTTGATTTTTAATTGAGCAATTGTATATTACATTGTCATATCAAAGTTCATTTGTGGCTTTCGACAGATGGAGACATGCAGACGAGAGCCAACATCTTAGTGACAGAGCTCTTTGACACGGAGCTGATCGGCGAGGGGGCGTTGCCTAGCTACGAACACGCACACCAGAATCTGGTGCAGGTGTGTGTACGCTTGTGTGTGTGTATGTCTTTTTGCCCCTATCTCTCAGGAAGGTACAGAAAGTGTTGTGTAGAGTAATAACCATCTCTTAATCTGTTATGATGGTGTACTTTGGTGTTTCTTTGGGGGCAGGGACGTCTAGTGGTGGTTAGTGTTTGACTTCCAGCCCAAAGGGTCTGTGTCGAACCCCAATGTCTGCATTCCAGACTACCTGAAAGCATCTTTGAGCCATCAGTTTTTAATTGTCTCTTTACCGCCCCCTACAGGAGGGCTGTGAGGCAGTGCCCCACCGCGCCACAGTCTATGCTCAGCTGGTGGAGTCAGAGCTGCTGTGGAGCTGGGGCCAGCTGCAGCCCATGGAGGTGGGGGGGGGCCGTCTGGCCCCGCCCCCTGCGGTGACACACTGCGCCGGGGCCCACTCCGTCTGCGACATCCAGCTCAGCCAGGTCCCCCCTCAACACTTCACCCCCCTGGGCCCTCTCTGTACCATGTTCAGGTGAGTGAGAGAGTGAGAGTGAGAGAGAGAGAGAGCGAGAGAGAGAGCTTTTTTGTATCAATAAATATTAGTTATTAACCTAATGATTGCCCTCTGTCATTCCTCTCGTGTGTGATTTCTCACCCCACCAGTGTGGACTTCAGTAAGCCTGTGAGCAGCGCTTCACAGTCCCACTCGTCTCGCTTCCCGGCCCAAGCCAGTGGCAAGGCCCAGGTGGTCCTGTCCTGGTGGGATATCGACATGGACCCTGAGGGCTCCATCGTCTGCACCATGGCCCCGAGCTGGACCTACCCACAACCCAAAGCCGCTCCGGTGAGTCCTGGTTTTTACAGCCACATGAACAATGCGGCACATTTAGTTCAATTTAATTTAGTTTAGTTTAGTTTTAACACAACCATTGGGCCAGAGTTAGCTATATAGCTAATTTACATCTGCAGTCCCTGGGCAGGAACATATTAGAAACAACACAATACAATACAAAAAGTTAAAAACAATACAATGAGCAAACAGTACATCACACATAAAACATCATACAGTATATATACATTACATAGTTTCCATGTTGGAAAACTTGGAAAAAGTTTGTTCCCCATACAAAGGTTTAGATCAGTGATCACATGATTGGTTTGTCTTGAGCCATGTGTTAAGTGTTGTCTTAAAAATGCTGAAGCTTGTGCATTCTCTGATATGGGTGCGAATTGATTGCCATTTATTTGCTGCTCTGACTGAAAATGCCGACTGTCCAAAAGCAGTTTTCCTACATTTAGCCGAGCAGTTGTGACCTTTTTCAAGGAGGTCAAATTCATGGGAAATGATGTCGTTCTGTATTGCTCTAGTGGCGCGACCACTGGATGCAGAGTGTCTACTTCCTGTCTACCGAAAGGAGCGTGGTGGAGGGGGAAGAGCTGAGTCTAATGGTCAGCCACGACAACTACAGCCTGTGGTATGGCCTGCAGACAGACAGGTACCTCGCCCTACTCCCCGAGACCCATGTGTTTTAGATTGGTTTCCTTCCTGAAGTGTGTCAATGCGCGCATTGCGCCAACCACTTTTAATAAAGAAAATTGTAATAAAAGTGGTCCAAATCTCCGCATGCACACATGTACGATGTACGTATCCCCTTGCCTGTCCTAGCAACAGCTTGTTGTGACCGTCTCGGGGTCGCCCCTCTTCTTCTTCCTCAGCCAGCAGGACGGAGAGAGCGAGGCCCCGCTCTCCCGGCCGTGTTGTACCTGCCACGCCCACCTGGTGTGGAACCGCCCGCGCTTCGGAGAGCTCAATGACAGCCGTCGCACCGAGAGCTACGTCGGCGCACTGCGTAGCGTACGTAGCGGGGGTGTGGGGGACTGAGCTAGCTGAATGGGACTGCGCTATTGTCCATTGTATGTCATGCTGGTTCTGTTTGGGTGTAGGTTTTGAACACAGACAGCGTCTGTCTGAGCGTGAGTGATGGAAGCCTGCTGCCCGTCTTCGCTCACATGCTCGGGGCCAAGAAGGTAATGCACTCCGATGCTTGTTGCCCTCTTGTTTGTCTATACTTTTTCCAAATAGCAGTTCAAGCATTTTCTTGTCTCATTAAACCATGCACCAAAACTATTTGCTGCCCATCTGTCCATTCAGGTCTTTGGTTTGGAAAGCTCTAGAATGTCTAAACGGGTTATCGAACAGGTAAATAACTTGCATACATACATGCATACCCCATCTTGATGTATAGATAACATACCATTCATATTAGGCATAACATTTGACATCAGTGTGCATCATGACGTGTTCACCAATAAGGCGAGAGCAACACATGAAGTGTGTGACCCTGTGGTACATTGTGCTCTGCAGGTGTTGGAGGCCAACTCCATGAAAGAAGACGTGGAGCTCCTGGAGATCAGAGCCAACCAGCTCAGCAGTAACGACTTGGGAGGACAACAGGTGATCCCCAACCCCCGACCCCGACCCCAGCACCTTAAACTCACACACCCTTCCACCCAGGGTCCAAAGTTAACTTTTAGTATTATGTTTATTTTTTACCTGCCAGAGTGGAAAAATCTACCGGCCAAGCAATTGTTTTATTATGTAACCCTGATTTTTTTTTTTACCTGCCAAATGTCAAAGATATCATCTTTGACATTTGGTGTTAATTTTGGACCCTTACACAGCAGTATGCTGAGACATCTTCAGTCTCATGCTCATACCTTGCGATGCCCCCCTCCCCCACCCCCCCCTCCCCCCCCCCCCCCCCCCCCTAAGATCTCCGTCCTGTTGGGGGAGCCTTACTTCAGTACCAGCCTGTTGCCGTGGCACTCTCTGTTCTTCTGGTACAGCCGGACGGCGCTGGCCAAGCTCCTGCGTCCGGGGGCCACCATCCTGCCCCGCTCAGCCACGCTCCACGCGGCCGTCGTGGAGTTCCAGGTGGGGCAACACACAGACACTCACGTGGGAGGAGGGGGAGGGTTGCGGGTGTTGGCATTTAAAAATGCTTTTTTCTCTCCTAAAGATTTTGATTAGTGACGTGAATATTATCTAGGCTCTTGCGTATTAACGGTGTGTTTATTTCGTAAATGTCCATTCGGAAATTCTGCAGATGTGTCAAGTAAGGAAAGATTTGCCTTCTTGTTATATTTCATGTATAGCAGTAAGATGCCACTGATGTATGGAGTATCAGCATTCAGATGGGTGACTTAATCATAAACACTGTTTTAATTGTTGTCCCTGTAGGATCTTTGGAGGATAAGATCACCTTGTGGAACATGCGAAGGCTTCGACGTGTCGCCCATGGACGAGATGGTCCAGGTAACTCACCCCTGGAATTATTAAATCGATTATAAATATATACTTTACTTCATGTGATTACCTTTTTTTCCACATTCCTTGCCTACTTCGATTGTCTCTTTTTGAAATATTTCCCATCCATTTCCAATCTCGTCTCCTTCAGCGATCTCTGGATTTCCGTGAGTCTCGTGAGGCGGAGCCCCACCCCTTGTGGGAGTACCCCTGCCGAGCCTTGACTCAGCCCACCGCCGTCATGACTTTTGACTTCACGCAGTGTGTCCCTCAGCAGCCAATTCATGCTCAGGGCTCCTTCCCCATTGTGAGGTACACTGACTCTCGTGGAGGCTTGGACCCCACAATCATGCACTGAACTCGAACAGAGTTAGAATATGCATTGTGGTAAATGCTGTATTATTCAAGTTTTAATATGACCCTCAAGTTCAAAACATTGTCTCCCATGTTTTACATTACAATATCGTGAGCTTTAAAGCTCCTATAGTAATATTCTTGTCCTAAACTGACCATCGCATCACATCGCTTATATTCTGGTTCTCTACCCAGGAGTGGCTGTTGCCATGGCGTTGCCCTATGGATGGAGTACCAGCTGACTGATCAAGTCACCATCAGCATGGGTCTGTCAGGAGCTGTTGGGGAGCAGGTAAGCAGCAACCATACCAGTCTTCATCTGTGTGTGGACTCTCTCCCTCACTTTACTTTATTTCACAAAGAATAAGTACGTTTTCATGTTTCACAACTCGTGACGTTTTCTAATTATCATATTACAGTTGTTTAGAAGAGTTAATGTTCCAAGTTATTTTAATTGGCATTCTCCTGTTCACTAATGCTTTTGTCGATCGTGAACTAGAAAACAGTGGCTGCCTAAAGAAGCTTTACATGGCTAAACTGTCTGCCCTCCCTGCAGGGTGCTTGCGAGTGGAGTCGTCACAGAAAACAGGGCGTATACTTTTTCCCTTCGCCACGACAAAGCGCGGGGGAAAATGGAGACAAAGTGTCTTACAGTTTCACTTTTGAACCCAGTTCTGGAGACATCAAGATGCAGTTTAATGGTGCCTCCGATTCACCGTGATCAGAAAGTCACGGATGCAGAAGATGAAACTTTTACTCCAAATCATATTTTTACATGTCACAGTTGCTATTGGAGACAGTCACCTGGCAGCCCATTTGTGCCTACCTTAATTTCTATGGATTTGCTTCTGCTTATTCAGGGATTATCGGTGTAGCAAGTTCAGCATAAAAACGCAGGACTAACGGGACAAACAGAACTGTTTCTAGAGATAGAAAATCCAAAAATGTGGGATATGACCTTTCTTATTTTATTGCTAGTGTTTGATGTGAATGTCCTGCCTACTTGTTTCGTGAAATGTTTTTTTCATTTTGAGCTTTTTTTGCTTGAGGGTATTCAAGGCTACCCATTATGAAAGAATGGGAGAAGCTATCTAGTGGTGTTGAAATTAGATGATGGTTACAGTCAAACTCCTATAAATACCAATATTTATGAACAAATAGCTGGTTTTACATGACAATAAAAACTCAAATGAATTTTTTTCCCCAAAAAAATCTTTACAGATACATGATGCTCTGTGCTCTATTAAGGCCATTGATTTGCTGGGATTAGATATATGGCAACGAGCTACCACCTGTATACTGACCAACGAAACGACTAAATGAAAGTGACACAAATGCTTTGAATTAAATGATAGACCTTGACATACTTCAATAACAAAAACAGTTCCCACTACTGATCAGATATATTTTTGGTCAGTAATTTAGACTTGCAAAAGTGACAATACTGGCAAATACTTCAAAAGCCATCCATTTTAAAACATTTTCTCCCTAAACCAAAATTGCTTTGATATACCCAGTGCCGGAATGTAATGTAGATGGCAGAAATGCGTTGGAGCCACAAGCTTGTCTGTGGTTCTTGTCTGTGGTTCTGTGTCTTTATGCATCCGTCAGCGTATTTTTGTCCAGCACGACCTTCTCTCCTGGCTTGAAGGCCGGCATACCCGTATATGGGCAGCTGGCACAGCGGAAAGCATCACCCAGGTAACACTGAAAAACATAACACATAAGATGACAATATGGAGATGATAATAGTAACACCTTGAAACTACCACAGGTAAAAGACCTTAAATGAATAACAATGGACTAGTGTTTCATAAACACCAGTTTGTGTTGATATTTTACAAAAAGCATCTGTGCTGAATCAGTCAACTCAAAGTTACATACACTTCCACAGGAAGACTTGGGTTTGTCGGCAGTCTTCTGCACTCCTTTGGTCTCCTGCTCCAACTCGTCAGCCAAGCCACATGAGCTGCACATGAACACACACCATATCACACCTGTTTCCTTCCACTAAAATACGTGTGTGTATGCATGACTGTACAGCAGAACTCAATAGCTCAAAAGAGGTAGTGGTGTATTATCTTACAAGAAAAATATACCAATACTGCCATAACTGCGGGTTACTGCGAAACAACTGCTTAGGTTAATCATGAATTCAACAGGTGGACTGATGTGATGTTTTGCAGTATTTTTCCTCACCAGTCTTTGCAGGCTTTCTTCTTTTTGGCAGCCCCGTCTCCACAGCTAGGTGCACGGAGGGAGGCGGGGTCCGGTTTCTTTAGATCGTCGTCATCCAGCAGAGTGTCAGAATCCACCAAGTCCTGAACACAAGGAAATGCTTGGTCAGGACCGTTGCTCTGAACTCAGACCCTGACCACCGGAGACCCCACCCACTGGAGACTCCACCCACCTGTTCCCAGGCAAAACTAGCCATCCTGAAACGGGTGGGGTGGGTGGTAATGTTCTGTGCCGTTTTCCCAAACATGCTTTACCGTTCCTCGTCTGACTCGAGGCCTTAGTCTGCCATTATCTTCAAAGCTCTTTAAAATTGTATCTATAATTAAGAGCTACATCGATAAAAGCTTTGAGGGAATAATGGCTGTTTTGAGGATTTGAAGGGCTTCTTAATCGTTCCTTTACACTGCGAGGTACACACACATCTATACAGTGATGAGTTTGACAACCAAAAACTTATATATACACTATAAGCTTTTGAAGACTTTAGAGCAGATCTAGTGTACTTACAACATCGTCATCATTTATGTCATTGGCTGAGAGGGTCCACATCTCAGCAGCATTGGGATCAAGGGCCGGTTTCGCTGCTGATAAACACATTTGGCCTATGAGCCCATTCACCTTTTATCCCACATGAATATCACACAAATTAAATTAGCTAAATGAGCTAAAAGAACATAAAAAATGTCATTTAAAAACCTACCTGGCTTAGGCGTCTTCTTCCCAAAAGAGAGTTTCAACTGGCTCGACGAGCCCACTTCAAAGTCTGGCTTGGTGGCAGACACGCGGGCCCTGGACAGTGTGTTCCCCTGGTAGCCTGTGCTGCTTCTGAGAGATCTCAGTGCATCTGAACTCAGCTCTCCGTTACTGATCTGGGCAAGAAACAGAAGTAGAAAGAATAAGTAGACTGATAAATGTTCTGCATTGCTCTGTGATAATAATAGCGCCTACAACGTCCCTAAAACTCAACCTTTGTCACTATGCAAAACCTCATCTATGGCTGCAAGTCGTACAAGACATTGATAGCATTGAAAAACATCCATCATCTCCTTTAACCAGGTGGCAAAATGGTGTTCATATCGTATGGAGCTTGATCTCCTATGAAGACATTTCCTCTGATCCTGATGTCATGGGAAAGGGTTTCTTGTGTATAATGTTCTAGAATTATGTGTATTTCCTTCATGAAAAATGTTAGGATTTATACACTGACCTCTGTGACAGACGTTAAGCCTGACAGCTTCAGGGCAGATGTCAGTTTCTCAGCAGTCCTCACAATTTGCCCATAAGTTCCTGTGACAGAGAGAGCGAGAGAGAGAGGTTGAGGTAAAGAGAAAACGAGATGGAGGCAGGTAGGTAAATAAAGGTAAAGAAAAAAAAGAAACAGACCCCCGACCCTGAGCCGAAAGGATCTGGGTTTCGCTATCCAATGCCTACTTATAAATCAGATTCAGGGTTGATCATATGTAGATCTCACCTGTGACCGGCTCCTCCAGAATGAGCCTCCCGCCGGGCTTGAGGACTCGGGCCATCTCCTCCAGCGTCTCCGAGCTGTGGACGGACGAGTTGTCGGTGAGGAGGCAGGAGAGGACCCAGTCATAGGAGGACGATGAATGCGCGGCTGGGGAGGAATGCGACGAGAAGAAACGCTTTCAGCCATCGACGAGCCCAAACGTTTCATGATGTGGACTGTGCCCTCATTGTCAAACGTCAATTATTTCCTACACACACACTATCGATCATCACTAAACAATAACTGTTGAATACAAGTATAAGTCGGACTGTATTATATGCGTCAACCAAAAATGTACATCATAAAAAAAGTACACCACTCACATATTAATAGCATTTCAATGTTCTCAACTGCTACTTTGCCATTGGCTCCAATGACTGCGCCCACGCTCTCCGCCAGCTCCTTCAGGGCTAAGGGAGATGGCTGACTCCACACCAAGAGCACCTTGTCTCCTGCCTTGATGCCCAGGTCCATCATGGGCTCCTAGAGTACAAACAGCAGCTAAAATTAACTGGCAGAAGTAGATGGACCACGATATGTACGTAGTAAAGCTATTGGAGTTGGTCCCAATCCACTTGACTGAACCCATGTAAAAACATGAAATAATGTCCTTTGTGTAAGTAAATAGGAATGTGCCATCACCACATTATGAAACGTGTGTTAGTGGTGATATAAACATTGTATAGCGCCACCCCACGAGGATAACGATGTAAAATAAACCAATTGGTATTGTAGGGTTGCAAACCTAAGCATGACTGTGCACATTTGCTCAATACTGTGTCAGAACCAGAACCAGCTACAGAGCCTGTACAACCACAGATAGTTTCCATGAATAAATGCAGGCCTTAATAAACATCCCTAAGGAGAACAAGTTAGTACCTGTACTTTTATTGTCACATTAAATCTAGAAATATAGCAACCGTAGGAAACGAAAATAAATATATAATATGTGTCAGGTGAGACATTTTGGCTCAACACGTGCCAGTTATTTGGCAGAATAAACTAAAAAGATAGAAGATCTCCTTTGATCCCTGCGTCATGGAGAGCAGATACGCAGTTAGATGTGAACACCATAGAAACCACGAGAAGCGTGACGCAGAAAACAACTTGCTCATTGAATTACATAACACACAACGCAACGTTTCCGATGACCACCTGAATAGCATATAGAGTAATACAGACTGCAACACACTCTTACCTGTATTATGTCCCTCACTTGACTGATTTAATACAAAATAAAATTCAGATCGTCGTGTGAACCTGCTCGTGAGGTTGCCTTTATCGCTCACATTAGGGACGTCATCAACGTGCGGCGGGTCGCTTAATAAAGTCGTCACAAACTTCTCTAAACAATCCGCTGCAGCTGGATATGGCGGCGCTGCTGCGAGGTTTACGAAGCGGAAGGGCATTGCGGTGCCTTGGCAGCGGTAATATAGACACGTTTTGTTTTAAGTTTAAGTGACTCATCTTGATTTATCCCACCGACTTTATTTTTGAGTTGCACTTTGCGGTTTAAACCGATCAAATGTCGACGTGCTTCTTCCCTAACCAATGTCACTTGACACTTGTGAAGGGCAGAAATAAAACACGAGCTTGTTGTTGGCCAAAAAGTTTTTGATCATTTCAGTATGAAAGATATTTGTTTGATTTAATCCTGTTTCTAATGTGCATATTACAATCGTAGTTGACTGACACAACTTTAAACGTCTTCCAAGTGGGGGGGCGTTTCTGTCTTCCCAAGTAAATCTGTTGTTTACATATTGAAACTTACACTGGGATCGGTTTTCAATGTGTTTCTCAATACTGGGGGACAGAATTACAGGAGATTGCTGTTTTTCGTCTCAAGAACCCCAATTGCCTGCCATGTATATTATCTGATTGCATTATTTTCTTACTTAAGTGTTGGCTGCACCAGCAACGACCCATCCCCAGTGTGCCAGTCTGAGGAGAGGATTTCACTGTGCCGCAGTAAGACTGCAGGACGAATCCAAACATGACAAAACCTCGTCCACCAGCTCCTCGTCCACATCCAGCCATGCACACTACCACTCTGAGCAGGACACAGCTGAGGCTTTCCAGCAGGCTTCAGCAGGAGCGGAGGAAGGATCCAGGCCCCACACTAGGTCAGCGTCACACTGTGTTTATGGTAGGGTTGAGATGGCAGTCTCTGAATTTAGGCTACTGTAGATAAGAGAACCGTTAGGGTTTCCCGTGGGATTGCCTCTCTGGTAACATTTGAATAGAAAATGTCTTGGCAGCAATTAGTAATACTTTTGTTTTCTGCCAATGCATAGTCATAGCTAATTTAGGATATACACTTAAAATGCCAAGCTGCCAAGCTTTTTATTGAACGCTCCATTGCCAAGTTGGTTACAGTGCTCAAATTGCTAGAATATTATCTAAAGAGCAATGTTATGTTACATGTTCTCTTATTGCTTTAATTAACGCTAAATCCTTGCTGGTTTTTGATGGTTGCTAAGTTACCAGGATCAGAGCGGGGAGCAGGAAGAAGAGTATGAGACGGAGGAACAACTTCAAACTCGCATCCTAACTGCCGCGCTAGAGTTTGTCCCAATACATGGATGGTCAATGGAGGCCATTGCAGCTGGTGCAGAGGTCTGTTGGATGAAATCCTACAGTGTGCAAGATCATAAGGTGTCCTTATGTTTACAGTTTTGTAAGTAAAATGGGATTGCTGCTGCTTCTGAAATGCTGGAATTACGGGTCTTGTGAACACAATGGTTAAGCCCCTCACCCCCCTTATGCTTTTATTTAATTAGTCAAATAATTCAAATGAGCTAGTAAATAGTAAACATGTAATTCTTGTTATTGCATCTGTTTCAGACTATTGGGCTCTCTTCTGCATCCACTGGTATGTTTGACAATGGGGCCGGTGAATTGATCCTGCACTTCATCACACAGTGCAATTCACAGTTGATGGAGAACCTAGCTGAACAGCATAACCAGGTCCAGCTGGGCCAGGCTGAGTATGTGCACATTACTCGCTTACACAAAAGCAATGCTATCCAGTCTTGCTTTCCTGTTTTCTAATGAAAAGTACACATTTATTTACATGCAAACAAAGTTTACATGCAAACTTTGTCTTTTAGAAAAAAGAAGACTGCAGAGTTTTTAAGGGATGCTGTGGAGACCAGATTGAGAATGCACATCCCATACATTGAAACATGGCCTCAGGTATACTGTCAAATGGTAACACATGGCATCTGTGGAAGTTGATGAAATATGAATGGGAAATTACTTTACGAAGTGAAACTGCCTATTCTAGGTTGTTGAATATACCACATCCTTATTCAGTATATTCAGGAAGTGGTTTAGTACTAGAATAAAAGCTAGAAAGTAATAGAGTTTAATAAAATAATTTACGGTACTTGGTATTCTACCAGATCATTGCTGACACCAACATATTCTGGTGTCAGCAACATAGGCAAATTATAGGGGAATTTCCGGCATCTTGGTTGAAAAAATAGTACTATCCATTTGTAATACAATGATAATTCCTTCTCAAAATATGTTGCCTCTTGTTTGACCATGTGATTGTGAATGTTCCTTTAGGCCATGAGTATCCTGCTCCTTCCTCATAACATCCCTGACAGCCTGAAGCACCTGTCCTCCCTGGTGGACGACATTTGGTACTACGCTGGAGATCGCTCCACAGATGTGAGTGGGTCCAGCGTCCGTAGTTATCAAGCCTCTCTTAATAACTCAAAAGTATAGATTTATTTTAGTATAGAGTTGCTAGAAGATGGCTGCGAGCCAGAGCCATAATTTCATCTCAATTAAGTGACTTCATTTTTTTAAATCTCATCTCACCTTGGTAAACCCTGCCCTGCGGGGTCTCTGCCATATTGTGAATCTCTTAAATATACCTTTTCGGAAAAACAATAGCTGTTGAATTGAACAAAGTTTTAATATAAAGTCAAAGTGATATTTTTTGTCTTAAGCACTTATGACACTTTTAATTAATTAAAAGTAATTCGGAGACGCTTCATAACTACGGGCCCAGATCCCCCTCTTCTCCTATACCTTCTTCTCTCCCTTTCATCACCATCCCCAAACTATCTGACTTGCCAACAGGTTAATTTAGATGTTCAGTTTGGTCTGAAATCCTCATTCTTATTAACCTTTTTTGAGTATGTTGTTTTGACACATAAATCATAATATTTCTTGTTTGTTTTTTTTTGTAGATGAACTGGTACACCAAACGAGCAGCGCTGACGGGCATCTATAACACCACAGAGCTGGTGATGATTCAGGACTCCTCCCCGGACTTCATGGATACCTGGACCTTCCTTGAAAACCGCATTCAGGATGTAGTCAACATGGCTGGCACTGCCAAACAGGTAGAGTGTTACACCATTATCTATTAAATAAATAACTAAAACATCCTCTGTCATTTACAAAAAATGCAACACTGAATTTCATCATCAGTTTCGAAACATACATTTTGATTTTGGCCTTTTTGATTGAGATGTATGTGTTCTGCAGGTGCAGTCTACAGGGGAAGCAGTGGTGCAAGGATTAATGGGAGCTGCACTTACAGTAAGTCATTTGTTCACTATGAATTATGATGATGTTTGAATTTATTTAATTGGAAAAATGTTGTACTCCCTTTCCCACAGCTGAAGAACCTCACAGGAGTGAACCAGAGACGATGATATTAATGCATTTTAACGGATCCTGTCCACTCTTCTTGTCAATTACCTGCCAATCAAATCGGTTCACCATACTCAAGCGTATGGCCTATTAGTTTATTCCATAAACATAATTGTATTAATTAATAAGGCCACAAAGGCCCAAGATTAGAGTTTATTTTCAGTTGCAGAATCAGCACATTTCACCTGCCAGGCTTGACCTCTTACATCCCAGTTCAGCCATTTTTCTGTTTGTATAAAATGATCTGCATTATATACTGTTGAGCCATTCTGGAACTCATTAAACTGTTTAGTAGTCGAGGATCACCACCGCTTTGTGTGTGTTTACATCATTCATCCGTTTCAGCGTCACCTTAATGTGTTGAAAGTGTCTAAATATTGTGAAACAATGTGCAATGAAATAGCAGACCTTTATTTTGAAATCCGATGTAAAAAGTGTTGACCCGGATGCTAAATAAATATCCACCCGCCCACCACTGCCTTTGTCCAATCACTGTCTGAGTATACATCGTCTGACCAATCAGCGAGCTGGAAAGGGTTTCGCTAGGCCTGCAAGCCTAACACAAGCGGTAGCGTTGAAGGGACAGTTTGCTTCGTATCCCGAGCTATTGTGAGTGAAATATGCCGTATGCTAACCAGCCCACTGTGAAAATCACAGAATTATCCGACGAAAATGTGAAGTTTGTCATAGAGAACACCGATTTGGCGTAAGTATTACGCCACACGTCCGTTCAAGTCTTGTGCGTGCATTCAAGTGGTGCTACTGGGTCACAACATAGTGTAATCAAAGGTTTCCTATCAGTCGCCACTTGCTGCTCTCTGAAACATACATGCACACATTTACATATAAATAGATATATACACACACAAATATACAAACACGTTACTTACACTCGTCGTTTAACACGTGTTTGCTTTCTCAACCAGGGTCGCCAATTCCATCCGGCGAGTGTTTATGTCAGAGGTTGCCACGATAGGTAAACTAACCCAGATGTGTGTTGTTATTTGATGACTACAATAAACAAATCAACTAATGAATAAAATCCTGACCTGAACTATTTCTATTGTAGCTATCGACTGGATACAGATAGATGCCAATTCATCTGTACTTCATGATGAGTTCATTGCCCATAGAGTCGGTATGTATTCTTAAGAAAAAGTGTAATGCTTGACTCATGTCTGCCAGTCACACAGTAGTTGTATTATTATAAAGGTACCACAAAGTACTGTGACATGATTTGACATCAACATATTGTACTTTTTTGAGCTTTTTGTACCAACCATATGTCTTCATTCAGGGCTCATTCCACTCACCAGTGATGACATTGTGGAGAAAATGCAATACTCCAGGGCAAGTATACTGTTGGATAAACTGCAAGCCTCTTCAAATAAAGCCGCCACTTGATCTTTAAATGTGTGATTCAGATACCATTAGCAGAATATAGACTGGTTATAAATATTGTACTAATTATTTAGGACTGCACCTGCGACGATTTTTGCCCCGAGTGTTCGGTGGAGCTGACGCTGGACGTCCGATGCACAGAGGACCAGACCCGGCATGTGACCTCCCGGGACCTCCTGTCCAACAACCCCAGAGTCATCCCAGTGAGTTCCCTGTACTAGTGGTGCTATAAGGGCAGGACACCCAGGCTTTCCCGCATAGCCTCTTCCTTCATTTGATCTCTGTCTTGAGCCCATTACTCATGTAAAAGGGAAAGTGGTGTACTCTGTATTGTATTGGTGTACTCAATGGGCAGAAATGTAATTATCGTTACTATCTAATGCAACTTTTCAGGTAACCTCGAGGAGCAGAGATAATGACCCAAACGACTACGTTGAACAGGACGGTAAATTGAATTATGGCTCTCCCCTTCCTTCCTGCGGTCTACATCTTTGCAGTTATTTCCTTTTCGATGTTGTTTTCTGAGAACATGAATTTAATCTGTCCATTTTATGTAATATTTTCCCCAAAATGCAAAATGCCCGCTCTGCACAGACATTCTTCTAGTGAAGCTTCGTAAGGGCCAGGAGCTGCGACTCAGAGCCTATGCCAAGAAGGGTTTCGGCAAGGAGCACGCCAAGTGGAACCCCACAGCGGGGGTGTCCTTTGAGTACGACCCGGACAATGCACTGCGGCACACAGTCTTCCCACGACCTGAAGAATGGTAAGCTCTGTTCTGTTTTCCCTGGTTGTGAGGGATGAGTGTTGAGGGTGGATAATACAGTAGGGTTGTGTGTTTGAACAACGATGAATCCCCCCTGCTGCCCCCCAGTGTGTTCTAACCTGGCTGCCATGTTGGTTCTGTGATTCCTAGGCCCAAGAGTGAATATTCGGAAATTGAAGAGGACGAGGTGCAAGCCCCATACGACCCTAATGGAAAGCCAGAAAGGTAGGGGGTTTTCTGTACTTAATGTTTGGTGTTGTTGAGGTAATTTTTCTACTTTCATCAAACTTAATTCTTCAATTTACTAGGGGTGTCACGATTCTCAAATTCACGATTTGATTTGACTTTCGATGTTAAGGGCAAGGTTTTTTGGGGGGGGGGTTTTCAGCACTGACGGCTATGCCATTTTTAGACTACCGAGTCTTGATTGGTATAGATCAACAGATCATTGCTTTTATGTCATTTAGATTTTCAAATTCTTCTTTAAAAAAAGATAGGCTACAGCCACCAAAACCAGGGGCACCTTGAAATCGAAAGCTTATTTCGATCGATCTTCGATTTTAAAATCGGAATCGTGACAGCCCTACAATTTACCATAACACATTTGCTGCGGTCTGTATTTGGTGTATATGCCAAATACAAATTGTGTATCTAATGCCTGTGTGTGTGTGTTCTGGCAGGTTTTATTACAACGTGGAGTCGTGCGGCTCCCTGCGACCAGAGACCATCGTCATGTCGGCGCTGGCGGTGCTCAAGAAGAAGCTGAGTGACCTCCAGACCCAGCTGAGCCACGAGATCCAGAGTGACGTCCTCACCATCAACTGACAACTGTACCATCAACATGACAATTTTGTACCATTTGTAGGATCGCCACTTGAGTTTCTTTTGTTTGCCCCCCCAATTGAAAGTGTATCAAAAACAAAGCTTCTCAAGTCTTTGTTCTTCTGAGTCGGTTAATAATTCATTAACGGCAATCTGTGTCTTCATGAAGTTGAATGAGTGTACATGAACCACAGTCCAGTTTTCTCATAGCTCGCTGTTTAAGGTAGATATGTGTGCAGCTCTTTTCAAACACTCGGTTTTTGTTGAAACACATTGTCGAGACTTTTTTTATTGTAATAAAATAAAAAAATAAAACATCTTTTGTATAATACGTTTCAGAGGTTATTGTTATTGTATTTAAGGTCTAAGGAGGGAGTACTAAAGAGTTTCTGTTGAATATTTAAAACAAATTTAAAAAAAACATGCAGTACATTTTAACTCGTGGTTAGTGCTGGATAAGAGACGGCTAAACGTCCCATCCCCTTTAACACAGCACCGCCCGCTGCGCTACAGTGACTAGGCAGCAGCGTCTGCGGTGAAAGCCATGCTTTCCCCCGGGTCCAGCACTAGTACCCGTCCTGGTTCTGCTGCCGGCCGGACCCACCTGGACCGGTGTGATGCTCGGAGGGGGAGGAAAAAGCTAGCTATCGATGACGATGTGTGCTGTATTACAGAGGACGTTATGATGATGCTGCACTCACCTGAACATACCGGCACAACGTTTACTGTCGTCGGACAATAATATGACAATAATATCCGGTTTTGCCGAGCAGACGGAGTCTTCAAAAAAATCAAATGCGTTAATAAGCCCCCCAAAAAGACATTATTGTTGTGTAATTCATAGACTGCATACCGCATAGCTGAATATGCACGTGTTTTCGTTGTGTTTTAGCAAGGCTGCTTTTGGATGCAACTCTCCTGTCGGACTATGGACATGATCTTAGGCTGTTATTAGACTACAGGCGTTTTAGTTTAGCTGTCCAACAACGTCCAACAACACAGGCCGACAAATGGCGACTACATCCAGAAAGAGATGTCTCTCTGCGTGCAGCACCTCTTTCTCCGACGAGGAGGAGCAGAGAGCAGGTCTGTGTCTCTGTGGTCCTGATGCTGCTGCCCCCCCGGAGCAACAGCATCCTTATGACGCCATGCTGTGGTGAGTAAGTGGCGCTACATGTGCACACACCCATTGGGGAGTTGTGACAATTAAGGAGATTTTCACCTTTTGGGTTTGTGTTTGGATTTGGAAAATGGCCTACCTTTGATAATAATACTAAAAAAATAGAGTAATTTCCAATAGCAATAAAAACGACAATAATAATCCAAATGATATTAATCAAAATGTGACTACCGGTCTACTGATTGTAGCTGAATAAGGCATAGGCCTATTGTTTGATTGTTTCAGCCCTACAGCAAATGTAGCTCACAGGATGAAGCACTATATCAATCTACCGCTTGGCCCTATGGACGAAGTAAATGTGAAGCAAGGAAATTCGTAGTCTTCTTGAATCAGGTTCTTCTCCTTGATTCGACTGTGAAAGGACAGTGTTAGGAAATGTATCATTGTGTGTGTTGGAAATGATGGTGGAAAGTGTTGTTATTTTTGTTAACACGTCACGCTGACTGTCTGTGGTCCTTCTCTTATCCAGCTGCCACCGCCTCCACGACTCCCTGCTGAGTTCTGACAGCCGCTTCACAGCCTACAGAGGAATTCTCAACTGGATCATCATCCTCCTGGTGGCTATTTTGCCTCATCCCTTCACTAACTGACTCTTAATGACTTAAGCAATTGTTTTAATGCAGGCGATCATGTGTTTAGACAACCAGTATTATTATAAGGGGAAGGTGGAACTTCGGTTTGCTGTCCTTTTTGTTTCCTATTAGTCTAAATGCATTGTTCTTCTCTGATTTACAGGTGTTGACACATGCTCACTTGTGTCTGGAAAACTTTATACAGTGAGTACCCACACACGCGCAAGCACACGCGCGCACACACACACACACACACACACACACACACACACACACACACACACACACACACACACACAGGGGTACAAACTGTACTGTCTATGACTCACTCTGAGCTAAACCTACCTAGTTGCTGAGCTCTTCTCAAACCTGCCCCTTACAGCTAGCTGGTGTCGGCTATTATCAGCACTGAGGTGCTGGCTAGGGCCTGGACCTCCTATTTTGGTATTAAATACCTGGTCCATGTACCATATGGACAGCCTACATCTAGAAGTACTTGTCTTCCACCTCTGTCTACCATAACTATGTCAGATGTTAGGAATATGATAGCGATAGGCTTGTTTGAAAGCTGATTTAAGCCTGATGACAAAGCACCTGTTACAATAGAAGTGCTCAAAAACTTCACGGTCTCTACTGCATTAGTAACAGCAGTTACAACTGGCAAGGTGTTTCATTTAGTGTGAATAAAGCCATTATTACAACCTGGACATCGTAGCCTACCTCCTTTTCCAACCCAGAAGCAAACCCACACGTGCATGCACATGTACACACACACACACACACACACACACACACAGAACAAAAGTGTTAATATAGCTACAAAGCAATACTATTTTCTCTCTTAATTAACAGGCATGGCTTTTTAATAGACTTGAAGAAAGTCCTGGAGCACCTGACCGAAAATAACTACAACTGGCCAGTCTTTCAACCTTATTCTGGGTGAGACACTTAAATTATTTACAACACCAATAAATGTTTACAACAAATTGTATAAAATGTTGATAGCTCCACAGAGCTTCAAACATATTTTGCCTAATTGAAAAAAAGGGTTTTATTGGAATTCTCCAATAAACATTTGCCAATTTCTTCCAGGTGCCAACATGTTTGCAATAACAGCCTTGCTTCTTGAACAAACCCAAAAGAAGGTAACACAGCTTGTCTTGGTGTATAGGTATTATTTAGTCTGCATGTATTCAGAGAACCTTATTCAATGCAATTCTATTTTTTCAGGGTGAATTGTCGTCTACCCTTATTCATCGTTTACATCTAGCAAACCTCGGACTACTTATGATGGTTTCTGCTCTTGCAATTCTGCTGCACCCTGCAATATCAACAGGTATACATAATATTTATATTATACATGATTTTGTTTTAATCAGTTTGGCCAAACAACATATGTTAAGGAAAATGTGAATCGTGTGATAAATCTCATTTATCGTGACAAAACATAATGTGGCGTTGCTATTTAGAAAACTGAGAAGTCATGTATTTTGTATGCTATATTTGATCTTTATGTTGTATCTTTGTGTTTTGTGTTGATTTTTATCAACATATGTATGCTCTGTTTCTTTGCTTCTGTAACAAGGTTTTTTTCATTCCAATCAATCAATGCGTTTGTGGGTTGTTGTTTTTTTTGTCCACTAGGTGGTGCATTCTTCACTCTGTGGTCCTACACTGTGCTTGGCCTGAAGCTGTATTCCTACCAGGAAACAAATCGATGGTACAGACAGGGTAATGAATTTAACACCTTCAGTCTTCACTTCTATGGGGCTCTGTTGACACCTCATCGCCTCTTTGACAACTTACATTTATCTACAGTTACAGAGGAAGAGAAGACTGAACCACACTTGCCAAGAACAGTTGATGAACATCTTACTTTCAAAGGTGAAGCAGATTGCTTACAACATGATACCTGATTTACAGGCGGGGGACAAACCGTGACAAGAGAACATTGTTTTATACACTTGAGTAGAGCGATAGCAAGATAAAAATAAAAGGAAGATTTCTGAATAACAGTCTCTTGATCCTTCAGACCTTTACTATTTTCTGATGGCCCCCACTCTCTGCTACCAGAGGGACTTTCCCCGTAGCCCCAAGATTCGCATCAGCAAACTGCTGCTCAGGCTTCTGGAAATGGTAAGCCAGGCCCAGAAACCACTCCAGACAACTGTCTGTTTCTGCACATTGTATTATACATTTATGAATCTACTATGGCAATATTGTTGGAATTTCTTCCCTCCTTGTTAAAATATAGTGGATACCCTTGGACGGATACAGATGTGGTTGTGATAATAACCGTTTGCTTTTTGAATCTACTATGGAAATCTGGTTTGAATTATTCTCTCCTTGTTAAAATAAAATGGATAACTATGTCATTTTCCGCATACCCCCCAATATCGTCAGGTGATTCTCATTCAGATCATGGTTGGAATCGTACAGCAGGTAGGCTGTCTATATGCTCAATTTAGCCTTAAATGAGAATTATTGTATTGTATTTTCGTACCTAAATGCATTACTAGCTAGATGGTAACACCAGCTACAGCTTACTCTGCCTCAACTCTGCCTGAATGGTGTTTTTTCTCTCACAGTGGATTGAGCCCATCTTCCAGAGGTCAGAAAACTCATTCTCCGTAAGTGAGAGGGGCTATGATGGGCTATGAGGGCTTTGATGATGTGATAACGTCATCATAGCCCTGCTGGTTATAGTATATATATTTTCATGACATCATATCATGTTAAATTAAGTGACTTCTCTTTTATCACACATAGAACATGGACTTCACAATTAGAGTAGAGCACCTGGTTGGACTTGTGGTAAGTCTTTTATAGTGTTATTATTATTTCCATTAACTATTGAGATGTATATATGGAAGAGTTGGGGAATTTCAGTTATATATGTATTTAAAAAAACAATGTGTTTCAGTTGGAACAAATAACAATGAAACTTTGATGATAATTAAGGTGGATGAAAGCCACATAGGGAAAGAGAGTCATTTTACCAAAATGGGAGAAAATGCAATGAGCTATTAAAAACAAAATGCTGGCAGCAGTGACACACTAATACCTCATCCCATCAGGCACCAACCCATTTCCTGTGGCTTCTGCTGTTCTTCCTGTGTCATTCCTACCTCAACTTGTGTGCCGAGGTCCTGCGCTTTGGGGACCGCCATTTCTATGGAGACTGGTGGTCAGTCAGCCTCTCATTTGTATGCCGTTCCAGCATCTTTATTTAGCATTGAGCATATTTAGCTATTAGCTATAGTTAGTTATCAAAGCTAAAGTGTCATGTCTACAGGAACGCTCCATCTCTGATAACCCTCTGGAGGAACTGGAACATCCCCTTTCAGAAATGGTGCCACAGGTACATAGGAACAAGTCATTATTTAGCTGGCCTTCACTTCTATTTATTATAATACCCATCTTTTTATTAGGATATATAACATATTTATTACAACTGTTGATTCTTCCAATGCGTCAAGACATATGTACATACGGCTGGTGGAGGGAAAGTTGTGCCCCTGGCAAGCAGAGTTGTTGGTCTTCCTGTTCTCCGCCGTCCTCTGTGAGGTACTCACCCTACTGCTTCTGCACCACACGCATATTTGACAAGAGCCAACAAATGTTCATATATGGACAGCTTCCTGCTTAGGATCTTCTCATTATTTCTTCATTGGGCAACACTATACAACAGGAAATGGAATGGATTGATTAAGTGCCATTTTTTTTTGTACAGTATGTGATTGCGCTACCTCTGCACAGCTGTCGAATGTGGATCTTTCTCATGATGGTATTCGAGGTGAGAGAGCAAACATAGTTTTCTGTTTTCATATGAAGGTGAAATGAAAATAAAAATAAAATAAATGCCATTAGATAACTATTATGCATACTTGTGTATTGTTTGTATTCAAGTCACCTGCAGCATCAGCCATTAATGCATTGTCTCCACTTCTAGCTTCTGGTCACTGTTTGCCTCGGACGATATTTCCAGGGTAACTATGGCAACGGCCTGGTATGGCTGTGTCTACTGCTGGGACCTCCCCTGGCAGTGACCATGTACTTTCACGACCACTACATTGGCCTTCATCGTCACCACCAACAGCTGCTCTCGCCATCATCATCACCTCAGTCAGCACAGTATTAACACCATCCTGACTGTTACTTGATTATCGTGTGTGTGTGTGTGTGTGGATCTGAAGTCTTCCTCTTGGCATCTTTTTCCAAGTTTTTTTTTTTACTAGTGCACCCATTCTATATGGGTGAAGGAATTTAGCAGCAATAAAGGCAATATCAATGCAAAAAGTTGTTACACTGAACTACAGGACAGGACGTTTGTTAGACATTAAGGCTGCTGCTTTGTTTATTTCCTGCATGTGATCTAAGCGGCTCAGTTTAGTCATCCAACTAGTCTATAAATGATCCATTAGGACATTTCAGAATGTATTACTCTAACGGTCAAATAAGTTCACACATGGACATGTTAAGCATGTTAACTTTGGTAAATTCATCATGTGTTGATAATTGTACTGCCATATTAATGCATTATATAAAGTCTTTTTTTAATTCTGGTTCTTTGATAATACATAATTGAGAACATTTCAATGTAATGAAAACATCCCTGACAACCTAACCACAGTTAAATGAATAAAGTTAAAACCTGTCACGGTGATTTAGCCTGTGTTATGTTATTAAATTGTCTGTGTTATGGCACCAATATGGTTTTATTATTGATGTTATCCATGATCCATTGCGCCACAGATTACCGTGGGTCACGTGGTATTGTCATTGAGGCGGAAATGAAAGTTAACTAGCGACGTCGGCGGATCACAGCTAAAACAAGGTACGAGAAAAATAACACACAGGCCTCGTTGTCAGTGTCAGTAGATGTCATATTTTCGCAGATATAACCTGCCATTGGTGACATGTTCACGTTTCGCGGCTATAGCTAGCGGCAGGGTTTCATCATTGTGTCCTTTTGTCACAACCCCAGGAGGCAGCTGGCTAACGGTTAGCTTCATATCTGTGTAGCATATAAGGTTAAATGCCTTGCTCGTTATCCACGTTTGAGTCGTGAGTACGCAGGGAAAGGGTATTTAAATTTGGAGACAATAACAAATAAAAGACGGATACCGAAAACGCGTACCAGCTCGTGTTTTTTTTAATCTATTTCGCCAGCCTGTATATTGCGCAAATGATGCTGCCAAGCCAGTGAGCTTGTTGACATTGTGGTCGTGGTTTTGGACGTGCCTTTTGTTTTGGTCGCTAAACTCACACATATTGCATTGTCTGCAGTACAAAAATCCCTTCAAAAAATGGGTTGGCAGATGAATTGAACGCGTTGTTCTCGTTCACCCTTGTGATTCGTGACTTCATTTTTGAAGGGTATGTGTATTGGTGATTCAGATGTACCCTACAGATGCCACACATACATACGTCTGTCACATAGGATACGGTGTTGCTGCTATTAACGCACGTACGGCAATATATGACAATATGGGTCTTCCTTGATATTTCCTGTGTAAATACATAAACTGTAGTTACACTGAGGTCATCGTGTATGTTTATCGTGCTCTTGCATGCAAGAACACGTTTTCTTTTTCCCTTTTCTAACGACCGATTCTAATGTTTTTCTATGGTGCCACACACACACAGTTTCCTCTCAATGTATTGTGGCTCCTTTCCACAACTGCAGCAGCAGCAGCAGCAGCAGCACAATCTTTGTATGACATGTTTACATGTGCTAGCCTGTATGCAAGTCAATACATGTGTAAGTGCTCATCTGTGTGTGTGTGTGTGTGTCTGCGCATGTTGTTTCTTATGTCTGTGCTGTTTTGAAGAGCTGTGATGCAATGGCAGCTGCCAGCGTGACCAGACCTGGCAGTGCCCAGACCACTGAGAAGTCTCAACTGACCTTGAAAGGTAACCATCCTCCCTGTTTCTCTCTCAAGTGTAATAAAGATGCACTGCTACAGTTATTGGGATGGCGTATCAATGCTGAAAACAAGACGTGCCTGGGCTTTATTTTTTTAAACTATTTCATTCTAAGCTAGTATTGATTGGCGCGATGGATGGATGGATGGATGGATGGATGGATGGATGGATGGGATAGAATAGGAAACCAACTACCTACGTGACGTTAGTCTAGACATGCTGTCGAAAAGTGAGTCAATTTGTAGACATTCAAGTTGTCCGTTTTCTGGGGTAAAATGTAGCGGTTCTATCATCTGCTGTGATCAAGTGGAATGGCTTTTGTACATCAGGTCATCCCAGAGGATAAGTTGGCCAAATAGAGCAGAGTGATCTGTATGTTGTTTCTTTTGCAAGACTCCCAAGTGTGCCTTTACTCTGCCATATAAAGCATTAATTAATGGAGGATCGCACAGGCATTTCATATGGCATCCATGTCTTTGATAAGATGGTGTCAGAGACATTGCTTTTAAGTTTGATATACCACGGCCCAGACAGTGATGTGACTAATTTTCCTGAAAGATGTGGTTGTATTGTGTTAATAGAACAAAAAAAGGGACATAAGATCAGTCCACCGGTATTCCCCATTGGCACCATCAGAGCCTAGCCTAGTCCTAACTAGACCTTGGTACTCATTACATTTATACTAAAGGTCTAGCAGTGCTGTAGAGACAAACGATGTCTCACTTGAAGGCGGGTGCTGTTGAAGTTTAAAACCTATTGGCTCTGCCCAGTGCCACTCTGGATCTGCCTTAACCAATCGCTAACGTTTGGTCGTGACGTATTTCATACGCCAGAAACCACGTTGCGCGCAGTATACAAACGGCAGATGCAGTGAGCATTAGCATTAGCCTCCGCCCGCCTCCGTACTTACGCTCAATAACTGAAATTCGCGCACGACCTCTACGTCACTGTTCTCAGGCCGCGCCTCCTGTTCGCTGATTGGAAGCCACATTTGAGGGAAAAGAAATCGTTCTGCCATACAGCACCGCCAGACCTTAGTACTGAAGTGAAATGAAAATTGAGCGGAAGTACGTAGGTGGGCGGAGCCAGGCTAATCAGAGCCTGCTCTCTTATTGTATAAGGCAGACCTCTTCAGCACAAACATCAAGGGACAATTTCCAGGTAGCTCTGAGTCAGAAAAAAAAGTATACTCCCATGCAAAAAGCCAAGAACAAGTTGGCAATATTTTGGATTAATCTGGGATTAATACAGTCATAGATTCCATATAACCTTTATCTTACTGTTCGATTAGGCTTCTCCTTCCATATATGGTCCTTACTGGCTTGTTGATGCAGCCTCTTTTGCTTTTTCTTCTTAGTAACTGCTTACAAGTCCAACCTTTTTTCATATGAATTGTATCATTCAGCTTCTTCATCACCCATGGTTTACGACTATGAAAAACTGTTTACAAGGAATACAACTCCACACCATAACTCATGTAACTGGTGTCTTGGTTAGGCAGGCTGTCCAGATCATTACTGGGCCTATGCAGCTTTCCAGACAATCATTACCCAATGCCACAAGAGGCACGCGATTACTCAGTCCAGTCCACGAGTACAGCAATAAAACTCCACTCCTGCTTGTAACGATGCGTCAGACATCCATTAAACAGAAAACAATGGAAGAGTTTGGAACAAACTCAAGGTGTTGCTGAAAAGAGGGTTATCTGAATGCTGTTTCCTCCCTGAATCAGCTACTTCCTTGTTTGCCAGTTTAGTGTGGAATGATTGCTTAGTCAGTTGACCAAGTATTTGTTTTCAAGGACTATGGGCTTTTTTGATTTTTAATTGAAGTGGTTGTGGCATTACACCGAGTCACTTACTGCTTTTAGTCTCGACCTTCAGTTGCATGCTTGGAAGCGTCTGCAGTGTTTAGGCACTTATTGTCACATTCTCTGGCAGACCTTGCCCAAAACAACTGCATTCAAGATATGATACAATTTGTCATTGCAGTTCTCCATCCTCTTCACTACTAGGTTTAAGTATTTACATTACATAACACCCTGTCCTAAGAGCAAGTGACTGTCGCTATTGGATGCTCTCTGTCCACACTGAATCCGTTAAATATGCACTTCTGTTACATCATGTAAACAAACCATGAGATAACTAATTTCAACTCAATGAATCAACTGTTTCCCATCCATGACACTGTCCAAAGCAATCAAGCTGATTTTGTCGCTGACGCTCGCTCGCGTCACATTCAGTTAGGACACGGTGTAAGGAGCATTTACGATCAACTCTCTATACCATTGATTCACAATTTTCAACCAACTGTATCAATCTTCCCTTTACCAAACACACACCATGTCATACTTTTCATTTCACCACTTCCTTCTTTGTTTTTTGTCCTTATTGTGCCCTTCCTACCTGAGATAGAATCGCCTGTTGTTCTGTTTGACATACATTTAACAGGCTAAATCTATTCGCAGATTAAGATTGCAGACTTTAGTTTTTAATAGTCAGTTAAAAGTTTGCCGACCACTTATTGCTGACAGACAAGATGTGGGCCTCAGGATGAGTGGACCACTTTTGTCACTGTGCCCCACATCTTCACCAGTAAGACCCAAGGCTGTGAGGCTTTATATGCATGTGCTTCAGCCCAGGGAGGTTTTTATTCCTGGAGAGAACATGGGAGCTTCACAACATGGATTTCAGCCAAGCCTATGATAACCATAATGTTATCCACCACGTGTCTGCCATTGATTTAGCACATTTAGATAATTACACTGCTTTCTTTATCTCTTACTTTTTGTGAAATGTTGTCTATTATTGGATTGTAGGGAATTGTAGTCTTCTCAGAATCAGAATTGTTTTATTTTCCCAAGTATATTTGCACATACAAGGAAAGTGACTTGGTGAGGTTGGTGCATAAATGACACAAAGCAACATGATATAAGCAAAATATTGAACAAGAAGAATTAAAATGAAACAATAATGAACAATATTTACATGCTCAGTTATTGCTATTAAATGTATGTAGGCTGTGTGTATGTAGGCGATGAGAGGGCTAGAGGCTATGAAATGGGTATGAGCATGTTTATTTTACGTGGACAGGAGTTTTTGGTGGTGCAGGAACGTGTGCGTGTGTGTGCGTGTACGAGACAGGGTTGGGGGGAGTGGAAGTCCCAGAGTCAGTGAGGGGCAGGGGGCTTATTTGTGAGCCCCAATGCCCCAATGGGGAAGAAACTGTTCAGGTGGTGCAAGGATTTGCAAGGTCTTGATAGATCGGAGCCTTTTGGACGGATTGAAGTCTTTGGAAAAGGTGGTGCCCGGGATGGGAAGGATCAGCTATGATCTTTCCTGCTCTCTTCCCTGTCCTGGAGTGGTACAGGACCAGGAGAGACGGCAGGTTCTAGCCGATAACCTTCTCGGCTGACCGAATGAGCCGCTGCAGTCTGCCTTCGTCCTTGGCAGTGGAGGTAGCGGACCAGACGGTGATGAATGAGCTGAGGATGGACTCAATGATGGCTGTGTAGAACTGGACCATAATTTTCTGCGGCGGGTTGAATTACTTCAGCTGCCGCGGAAAAAAACATCCTCTGCTGGGCCTTCTTGATGGTGGAGGGGATGTTCCCCACCCCTCTGAGATTATTGTCCCATCCAGGAATCTGAATGTGTTCTGTGTCTTCTGTTGATGCACTACAATAGGCTCTACATGTTCCTAAACAATCCCTTAAGGAAAAATCAAGTTCCACCTGATATTTTTCTAAGCTCAGCTAGGGGGCGATGTGACCCTTACCTGTTGACTCTTATTTCCCCATCATTACACCAATGTGCGTAAAATATCATGTGCTGTCGAAAATAAGATGAAGATAAAGGCACCCAGTGGGTCGTTACAGTCTGGCTACAAAGAGATTCTAAATAGGCCACTAGGACTATAGTATTATACATGGTTATTTATTATGTGTATGTATGTATGTATGTATGTATATACACTCACCGGCCACTTTATTAGGTACACCTTGCTAGTACCGGGTTGGACCCCCTTTTGCCTTCAGAACTGCCTTAATCCTTCGTGGCACAGATTCAACAAGGTACTGGAAACATTCCTCAGAGAGTTTGGTCCATATTGACATGATAGCATCACGCAGTTGCTGCAGATTTGTCGGCTGCACATCCATGATGCGAATCTCCCGTTCCACCACATCCCAAAGGTGCTCTATTGGATTGAGATCTGGTGGCTGTGGAGGCCATTTGAGTACAGTGAACTCATTGTCATGTTCAAGAAACCAGTCTGAGATGATTCGCGCTTTATGACATGGCGCGTTATCCTGCTGGAAGTAGCCATCAGAAGATGGGTACACTGTGGTCATAAAGGGATGGACATGGTCAGCAACAATACTCAGGTAGTCTGTGGCTTTGACACGATGCTCAATTGGTACTAATAAGCCCAAAGTGTGCCAGGAAAATATCCCCCACACCATTACACCACCACCACCAGCCTGAACCGTTGATACAAGGCAGGATGGATCCATGCTTTCATGTTGTTGACACCAAATTCTGACCCTACCATCCGAATGTCGCAGCAGAAATCGAGACTCATCAGACCAGGCAACGTTTTTCCAATCTTCGATTGTCCAATTTTGGTGAGCCTGTGCGAATTGTAGCCTCAGTTTCCTGTTCTTAGCTGACAGGAGTGGCACCCGGTGTGGTCTTCTGCTGCTGTAGCCCATCCGCCTCAAGGTTCGACGTGTTGTGCGTTCAGAGATGCTCTTCTGCATACCTCTGTTGTAACGAGTGGTTATTTGAGTTACAGTTGCCTTTCTATCAGCTCGAACCAGTCTGGCCATTCTCCTCTGACCTCTAGCATCAACAAGGCATTTGCGCCCACAGAACTGCCGCTCACTGGATATTTTCTCTTTTTCGGACCATTCTCTGTAAACCCTAGAGATGGTTATGCGTGAAAATCCCAGTAGATCAGCAGTCTCTGAAATACTCAGACCAGCCCGTCTGGCGCCAACAACCATGCCACGTTCAAAGTCACTTAAATCACCTTTCTTCCCCATTCTGATGCTCGGTTTGAACTGCAGCAGATCGTCCTGACCATGTCTACATGCCTAAATGCATTGAGTTGCTGCCATGTGATTGGCTGATTAGAAATTTGCGTTAACGAGCAGTTGGACAGGTGTACCTAATAAAGTGGCCGGTGAGTGTATATATATACATATATACATATATATATATGTGTATATATATATGATATATATATATATATATATATACACATATATATACACATATATTAGGGATGCAACGGTACAGTTTTGCCACGGTTCGGTTTGTATCACGGTTTTTGGGCCACGGTAACGGTTCGGTTTCAATATATCAATATTATCTTGGCTCTAGCATACAGGAGGTTATATTTGCCTTTTCTATTTCAAATCAACAATGTGCTTCTACTTACAGAGAAAATATTAAATGCATAGCCAGACACAGATGAAGCAGAATCACAAAAATGTATTATAAGAAAAGAACACCATCATTGCCTTCTGTCATAAACAGGCAATATTATCCATAGTGAAGTGCAGCATAAAGTAATGTGTAATTATTTACATTATTCAATAAACTCACTCTTCTTCACACATTTAAAGAAAAATACTTAACTGTTATACTAGCGTGACCATATTTCCTGAACCTAAAACCGGGACACTTTGCGGGGGGCGGGGGGGTGCTGGCGGAACATTTCGGTTGCGCGATTGACAACAGAGGACATTTCATAGTGGTTGGTGGAAACCGGGACACTTTAGCGTCCCGACAGGCTTTTGTCGGGACTCGGGACACGCAACTCAAAATCGGGACTGTCCCGGTAAAACCGGGACGTCTGGTCACCCTATGTTATACACCCTCAAAAAAGTAGTGAACAATTCTGACACACACTTCGTACAGTTCAGGAACAATCTTACTGCTGAAATGCGTGCGGGAGGGGATATTGAAGCGATGATCGAGAACATTTATCATGTAGCGGAATCCAGTGCTTGCACACTGTGCTTTGTTTGCTGACGGTCTTTTTGCCTTGTTCGTCATACTCCACGCTGAAGCCAAAATGTTCCCATACAGCGGATTTATAAGATGACGGTGCCTCTTCAAATTTCCTTTTCTCTGTTTCGCGTCCACTCGCCATGATCATGCATGCAGCCGCCCGCCGGTAAAGTTTGTTTCTTCTCACATGGCTCCCCTTCATTTGCATTTCAACGCGCTTATTGGGTCTTGGGAAATTCAGTAAAATTCTGATTGGTTGTTGCAAGGTTGAGGAGAGGCAAGCTGAACAGTCTACGCGCGCGCAATAACCTTGTATTAAATAAAAAGTTTAATGTCGCGTATTACCGAAATATTGCGGTTTAGGTGAGTCTATCGAACCGAACAGGCCAAACCGAACGGTTCAATAACATATCGAAAACCGTTGCATCCCTAACATATATATACACTCACCGGCCACTTTATTAGGTACACCTGTCCAACTGCTCGTTAACGCAAATTTCTAATCAGCCAATCACATGGCAGCAACTCAATGCATTTAGGCATGTAGACATGGTCAGGACGATCTGCTGCAGTTCAAACCGAGCATCAGAATGGGGAAGAAAGGTGATTTAAGTGACTTTGAACGTGGCATGGTTGTTGGTGCCAGAGGGGCTGGTCTGAGTATTTCAGAGACTGCTGATCTACTGGGATTTTCACGCACAACCATCTCTAGGGTTTACAGAGAATGGTCCGAAAAAGAGAAAATATCCAGTGAGCGGCAGTTCTGTGGGCGCAAATGCCTTGTTGATGCTAGAGGTCAGAGGAGAATGGCCAGACTGGTTCGAGCTGATAGAAAGGCAACTGTAACTCAAATAACCACTCGTTACAACAGAGGTATGCAGAAGAGCATCTCTGAACGCACAACACGTCGAACCTCGAGGCGGATGGGCTACAGCAGCAGAAGACCACACCGGGTGCCACTCCTGTCAGCTAAGAACAGGAAACTGAGGCTACAATTCGCACAGGCTCACCAAAATTGGACAATCGAAGATTGGAAAAACGTTGCCTGGTCTGATGAGTCTCGATTTCTGCTGCGACATTCGGATGGTAGGGTCAGAATTTGGCGTCAACAACATGAAAGCATGGATCCATCCTGCCTTGTATCAACGGTTCAGGCTGGTGGTGGTGGTGTAATGGTGTGGGGGATATTTTCCTGGCACACTTTGGGCTTATTAGTACCAATTGAGCATTGTGTCAAAGCCACAGACTACCTGAGTATTGTTGCTGACCATGTCCATCCCTTTATGACCACAGTGTACCCATCTTCTGATGGCTACTTCCAGCAGGATAACGCGCCATGTCATAAAGCGCGAATCATCTCAGACTGGTTTCTTGAACATGACAATGAGATCACTGTACTCAAATGGCCTCCACAGTCACCAGATCTCAATCCAATAGAGCACCTTTGGGATGTGGTGGAACGGGAGATTCGCATCATGGATGTGCAGCCGACAAATCTGCAGCAACTGCGTGATGCTATCATGTCAATATGGACCAAACTCTCTGAGGAATGTTTCCAGTACCTTGTTGAATCTGTGCCACGAAGGATTAAGGCAGTTCTGAAGGCAAAAGGGGGTCCAACCCGGTACTAGCAAGGTGTACCTAATAAAGTGGCCGGTGAGTGTATACACATATATATACATATATATATACATATATACACATATATATATATATATATACATATATATATATATATACATATATATATATATACATATACTGTATATATACATATATACACATATATATACATATATACACATATATATATATATACATATACACTCACCGGCCACTTTATTAGGTACACCTGTCCAACTGCTCGTTAACGCAAATTTCTAATCAGCCAATCACATGGCAGCAACTCAATGCATTTAGGCATGTAGACATGGTCAGGACGATCTGCTGCAGTTCAAACCGAGCATCAGAATGGGGAAGAAAGGTGATTTAAGTGACTTTGAACGTGGCATGGTTGTTGGTGCCAGACGGGCTGGTCTGAGTATTTCAGAGACTGCTGATCTACTGGGATTTTCACGCACAACCATCTCTAGGGTTTACAGAGAATGGTCCGAAAAAGAGAAAATATCCATTGAGCGGCAGTTCTGTGGGCGCAAATGCCTTGTTGATGCTAGAGGTCAGAGGAGAATGGCCAGACTGGTTCGAGCTGATAGAAAGGCAACTGTAACTCAAATAACCACTCGTTACAACAGAGGTATGCAGAAGAGCATCTCTGAACGCACAACACGTCGAACCTTGAGGCGGATGGGCTACAGCAGCAGAAGACCACACCGGGTGCCACTCCTATCAGCTAAGAACAGGAAACTGAGGCTACAATTCGCACAGGCTCACCAAAATTGGACAATCGAAGATTGGAAAAACGTTGCCTGGTCTGATGAGTCTCGATTTCTGCTGCGACATTCGGATGGTAGGGTCAGAATTTGGCGTCAACAACATGAAAGCATGGATCCATCCTGCCTTGTATCAACGGTTCAGGCTGGTGGTGGTGGTGTAATGGTGTGGGGGATATTTTCCTGGCACACTTTGGGCTTATTAGTACCAATTGAGCATTGTGTCAAAGCCACAGACTACCTGAGTATTGTTGCTGACCATGTCCATCCCTTTATGACCACAGTGTACCCATCTTCTGATGGCTACTTCCAGCAGGATAACGCGCCATGTCATAAAGCGCGAATCATCTCAGACTGGTTTCTTGAACATGACAATGAGTTCACTGTACTCAAATGGCCTCCACAGTCACCAGATCTCAATCCAATAGAGCACCTTTGGGATGTGGTGGAACGGGAGATTCGCATCATGGATGTGCAGCCGACAAATCTGCAGCAACTGCGTGATGCTATCATGTCAATATGGACCAAACTCTCTGAGGAATGTTTCCAGTACCTTGTTGAATCTGTGCCACGAAGGATTAGGGCAGTTCTGAAGGCAAAAGGGGGTCCAACCCGGTACTAGCAAGGTGTACCTAATAAAGTGGCCGGTGAGTGTATATATATACACTAGGGTGCATCAGTTGCCCCCTAAAATAGAAATACTTGTCTGATCTTAATGCAGTTTCACACTGATGTTCCTTTTCAACTAGAAAGAGACCCTGTGAAATTTAAAAAAGATCGAACAATCTCTAGGGGTGGCAACATCGTTGTACAATTTGTGCATCTGTATTATACAGAAAATGGGAAGAAAATGGGAAAATCAAGTAGACTGATGACAATACATACAATCTTTTCTTTATTAGCAGGCTTGGAACCTATAGGCTGCAGAGGAACACCTGCTCTGCCATATAGCTCCTCAATCTGTGGATACAGCATCTTTGCTATTTGATAGTGAGATTGGCTTCCACTCTCTGTAGTTGGTGATGAAAGATATTTCATTGCATGCAGGATCATCCTTAAAGTGGTTAATTTAGTTCTGGGAAGATGCAAGTCATCTGCAGACACTGCAGGTCCTAGACCATACAGTTGTGATGAAGCTCTTGTTTTAGAAGCCATTACCTTCAGACTGCAGAGCTCATGACATGCACCAGTTGGATCTTGTTGAGATTGAGAGTCCTACAACCTCTGAACTGCTCCAAGCCTTTGCTTGGGAGACTCTTACTAACTCACTTAGGACCTCTCTTTCCCTGTTTCTGAGGACTCAACTCACGCAGCACAGTTTGATCTCTCAGCATACTAAGATGTGTATTAGTATATTAGGCAATTTGATGTCAGCCAGCTTTCTAAATCTCTGCCAGCTGAGTGGTTATCATCAGTTGACTACTGATACTGTTTAATTTTTGGTTATAGTATTTTTCAGAAACACAGTGGTGAATAATATTACAGTTGATATTTTAGTGATACTGAATTACTGATGTTTCAAGGCCAACTTTTGCGAAAAAAGCACATTTTTGGTCTGTTTCAGCCAATTTCTCAGCCAATTGCAATTTTGTTTTATAGATAACTAGTTTTGCAGATAGCTGAGTACATTGTCTATTAAAACATACCCATGGCAGCTCTTTAGCCCTAAAATTGTCATGATTATTGGCAGTATGGGAAACGCTGGCACTATTTTCAATTCATTAATATGGTAAAACTTCAGGCTGATGTTGCCACCCCTAAATATTAATATATGGCAAAAATATTTAACAGGGCACATTTTTGTATGAAAAGGAACACTTGACTAAAACTGCATTCAATTCTGAGAAAGTGGGCAACTGATGCACCCTAATATACATATACTGTATTATATATATATATTTACATATATATACATACATATATATATATATATATATATATATAATATATATATATATAATATATACAGTATATGTGTATATATATGTGTATATATATATGTATGTCTGACCAAACTGTCAGAAACAGACTCCATGAGGGTGGCATGAGGGCCCGACGTCCTCTAGTGGGACCTGTGCTCACTGCCCAGCACCATGCAGCTCGATTGGCATTCGCGAGAGAACACCAGAATTGGCAGGTCCGCCATTGGCGTCCAGTTCTCTTCACAGATGAGAGCAGGTTCACATTGAGCACATGTGACAGGCATGAAAGAGTCTGGAGATGCCGTGTTGAACGTAATGCTGCCTGTAACATCATCCAGCATGACCGGTTTGGCGGTGGGTCAGTGATGGTCTGGGGAGGCATATCCTTGGAGGCTCGCACAGACCTCCATGTCATAGCCAACGGTACCCTGACTGTCGTTAGGTACCGGGATGAGATCCTCAGACCCATTGTCAGACCTTACACTGGTGCAGTGGGCCCTGGGTTCCTCCTAGTGCAGGACAATGAGTGTGTAGGCAGTTCCTGGATGAAGAAGGCATTAATACCATTGAATGGCCCTCTCGTTCCCCTGACCTAAATCCAATTGAGCACCTATGGGATGTTATGTATCGGTGCATCCGACGCCACCAAGTACCGCCACAGACTGTCCAGGAGCTCACTGATGCCCTGATCCAGGTCTGGGAGGAGATCCCCCAGGACACCATCCGCCAACTCATCAGGAGCATGCCCAGACATTGTCGGGAGTGCGTACAGGCACGCGGGAGCCATACACACTACTGAATCACATCATGAGTTGCCATGATAAAATTCACACAAGTTGGATCAGCCTGATTTGAAATTTTTACTTTGATTTTCTGTGTGATTATCCAGCCCTCAATGGGTTGATGATTTTGGTTCCCATTGACCGTTGTTACATCATTTTGTTCTCAACAAATTATACAATGTACATCAGTAAAGATTTTCAACTTATAACTCGTTCATCAAGATCTGATGTGTCCCTTAAGTGTTCCCTTCATTTTTTTGAGCAGTGTATGTATGTATGTATGTATGTATGTATGTATGTATGTATATATACAGGTATATGTATGTGTGTGTGTGTGTGTGTGTGTGTGTGTGTGTGTGTGTGTGTGTGTGTGTGTGTGTGTGTGTGTGTGTGTGTGTGTGTGTGTGTGTGTGTGTGTGTGTGTGTATATACCTGTGTATATATATACAGTATATATATATATATATATATATATATATACTGTATATATACTGTATATATATATATGGGCTGTCAAACGATTATTTTTTTAAATCGTGATTAATCGCATTTTTCCATAGTTAACTCGCGATTAATCTCTATATTAAAAATATAGTTAGAATCACAAAGAAAAAATGTCTTATCTTTTATTTCTTCTTTCAAATAAAAAAGTGCATTGTAGACCCACTTGACATGTCTATTTCAAAAACACAGCACATAAAATGCCACAACAATGTGGTCTTAAAACTGAAGAGGTAGTAGACAACAAACGACAAACAGAACAGGTTCTAATGACCTTAAATGAATGAAAAATTGCAGTCATTAGACAAATCAGATTCAGAACTCTGAACTCTTAGTGCTAACTTTTCATCTATTTATTAAGCCAATTGCTAAGGCGGCGACGACTCACACACTCAACCATAGAGCTTTGACAAATCTGCTGCTTGCTATTAGCCTGGACTGCCAGATGTTTAGGTTGTAGGTGGTAGCTCAGACTGCTAGTACTTCGGTGATAGTGAAATTCCGTCAAACACAAGGTGCATATTACTTTTGTTTTGTCGACTGAGCCGTCTTGAAGTTTTTTAAAGTGAAACGAACCATTCAGAAGCCCAGGGGTATTTTTTTCCATGACCACGGTTCGATTGGCAACCAACTTGAAGGTGCCTTACCGCCACCTGGACTGGAGGTCCCACACTCCAGTCTAGTAGAGGACAAACTGGGCCGCGATTAACCGCGATCCAAAAAAATTAACGCGGTATTTTTTTTAATTAATCACATTGCGATTAACGTGTTAACTATGACAGCCCTAATATATATATACAGTGTATATATATATATATATATATATATATATATATATATATATATATATATATAAATAAATAAATAAATGTGTTTGTGTGTGTGTTGACACTCTTCCTTTCCACAGTGGTCTCCGCCAAGCCGCAGTCCCCCAAGCTGCCCAGCCGTAGCTCGCGGCTCAGCTCCTTCGTGGAGGTGACGGCCGACGGCCTGTCCAGCGAGACCAAGAAGACGGGCAAACGCAGCGGACACCTGGAACTCCAGTGGAACGAGGACCTCACCCTGTAAGCAATCATTAGAAAACATGTCAACACTGTGTGCACTTGTGTATAATTATATTTTGAAATAAGTAAATGTATAAAAATAATGTAATGTTTAAATATTTAGTATATGCTCTTTAGCCACTGTATGATTACTATACATTATATATAATAATATTATAATTAATATTCAGTATGATTGTAATGTTTATTTCAAGTAGGAATCAATCTGTGAATGTGATCTGTGCAAAAAAAGTACATGTCATATAATGACATATAAAATTATTATTTAATATTATAATTATTATTGATAAATATTGCTCATGACAGGCATGTTTTTATTGATGGTGTTTGTTGCTTGCGCTACGTAGCAACGTTACCCCTCAGAGTCGCCTGGACCTGAAGCTGTGGAGCTGCCACACGCTGAGGAAGGAGCTGCTGGGCAGCGCCACCATAGACCTACTGGATACACTGCGCACCCACCATGGCAAAAGTAAGGCCCTGTGCATGCACACACTCTCACTCTCTGATCTTTAACCCTGTTTATCTTCCCAAGATCCCCAGGATTCATTCATTCATTATTTTTCTTTCTTTCTTTCTTTCTTTCTTTCTTTCTTTCTTTCTTTCTTTCTTTCTTTCTTTCTTTCTTTCTTTCTTTCTTTCTTTCTTTCTTTCTTTCTTTCTTTCTTTCTTTCTTTCTTTCTTTCTTTCTTTCTTTCCCCTGTTCTACCTTGTTTGTATTCTCTCTACCTCATTCTCTTCCTTCTCTCTGTGTATTTTCCACTTCTCCTGGCCTTTCCATGTTCTCACTCTCCCTCCATATTTTTACAGGCGTCACGCATGACGTGACACCAGTTAACTACCTTTCCACCTGACCCCATTCCCAATAATTAGTTTTCATCTGTTCCAGGGCTCGGTTACACCCAGTAGCTGTACACAGCGGTGTGTGTGTGTTGTCTGGGGCGGTTGGCTGTAAATAGACTAGTTTTCTGGTTGAAAAAAGCGTTTCATTGTGGGGTTGAAAATGGGGAGCTTTCCTTATGTATATGTATGTGAGGGATGTTCTGCGCACAGGAAATGCTGATGCTTCAGCATCTAATTTAGGCCTTTTAATTGATTGCTTTTCTTCATGTCTTTTGTATTTTTAATGAAGTGCCTTATTAGGCTGCATTAACACTTTTGATTGGTTATTAAAACAAACAATAGAAAGGACAGCTGATCTTGTGCTCATTGTCACCCATGAACAATTTCCCTATAGTTAATACTTGAAATGTGTGGTATTATATTGTTGAATAAGTTGTAATGAAAACTCTCTAAAATCCCTTCAATTTACATCATGCACTTAACCACTCATTCCCTCTCCCGGTGTGTGTGTGTGTGTGTGTGTGTGTGTGTGTGTGTGTGTGTGTGTGTGTGTGTGTGTGTGTGTGTGTGTGTGTGTGTGTGTGTGTGTGTGTGTGTGTGTGTGTGTGTGTGTGTGTGTGTGTGTGCGTCTCTTGTCACTGGTTCATATGCCCCCCCCCTTTCCAGTGGAGAATGTGCAGCTGAGTCTGGCGCTGCAGACGGAGAACAAAGGCTCGGTTGTAGCAGGAGGCGAGCTCACTGTGTGTCTGGACGGCCTGGTTGTTGATCTGGGCTCATTGCCCAATGGCAGCATGGCAACAGACAGTGAGTACCGCCTTTTTTTTGCTGAATGCGTGCACGAGCACATACACACACGCACGCACATATATGTACACTCGCACACACGCAAGTGCATGTATGTACATGTGCGCATATATGTACACACACACACACACACACACACACACACACACACACACACACACACACACACACACACACACAGAAGTTGTATGCACAGGCAAGCTCACAGAGCCACAGGTAAAGACATGTGCTGCAGTAAAGCACAGAGGATATTCAGAAAATGTAATACATTCACTTCACAGCCAAGGCGGAGACTAATGGCATGAAATGCTCTCAAACTGGCGCACACACACACAAAGACACACATCTTCACTCAATCTCCAGCGAGGACCAAGACACTTTTATTAAGACGAATTGTGCTGCATATATGAAGCCATTTCTCCTTCTTTCTCGTCCCTCGTCTCTCTAAATGTCTCCACTAAACTGTATCCGATGTACCAGTGCTACGCTACTCACACAGACCAGAGTCTACAGCAAGACATTTCTGTGTGGGTATCCATGTAGTCACAAACTCTGCACCCGGTAAGTGTATTGGGCCCCCCCCCTGCCCCCCACCCATCTATCCACCCCCTGAGGTTCTGGAGGGTTCACCGCTGATCCAGAGCTCTCCTTTGCGGTGCCATGTCAGAGAGGCTGCCTCAAAATGAGTCACCACTGACTTCAAGCACACCTCGTGTTGCTTAAGTGCTTCACAGCAGCGTCAGAATTCACACCGTTGTGTTAAAAAACAAAAACACGACCCGCCGACTAAGCATGGGACGATATGAAAATTTCATGTCACAGTTATCCTGGCCAAAATAACTGCGATTCACGATAATCATCATTTTTTTTCACGCAAAGTGAGCCCGAGGTGTATTTCGTTCAGCGATAGGTCATTTATTCGTCATTATTCCTACCATTAATTTTCCATTACCGTAACTACGCCTCTAGATGTACAGAGACTTTCAGAGCAGAGTTTATTTACTAACCCAAGGGGGTCAACCATCTCTCTCTCTCGCTCTATCGCACGGATCTAAGTGCTACTCTTGACCGCTAACTTTCCTGCTCACCCTTGGCAGCCGACTGGGAACATCTCTTTAATCCAATCGTGTCGTCCGGCTGGGTTTTATGGGTTTGGACCCGGAGTCCCAAACCCCTCCAGGGTCCCAGCACCTCCTCTACCGTGTGTGTCAGCCACACACACGCACGCTTGTCATACAGACCACGGTTCACAGAGACCAGAGTGTGTTCTGGTGAATAAACATACGGGATATGTTGGTCAGTGTGTGTGTGTGGACTGCTGCATAAATGTGTCTCTTTGTTAGTTTGGTGAGCATATGTGAACAGGGGATAAGGTGTGCGTGTGGTTGTGACAGAGAAGGCTGATATTGCTTTTAATGGGTTGGGTACAGAGACACTTCATAAACTGCAATCTTTGGAAAACAATTGCAATGAACTGCAAAGTTGTTGCTTAATTTCCAGCATTTTTGCAAACTTTTTGCAAACCCTGAGAACACTAAATGTTTGCCTCCTAGTTAATATTGATTTGCGTTAGCTATAGCTGAGGAATCAAACAAAAGAATAATTTGCTACCTTTTAATGTAATCATAACGGAATGAAAAAGTTTTTGCTCGCGTGCTGTGTGTGTTGTCTATGTTTGTTTGCGTCTTTATGTTTCTGCGTGTGCGTTGCGGTGTTTTGTATGTGTGAGTCATATGACTAGGAGCCTATGGGAAGAAGTTTGCTCACAAACTCCAAATATAGACACACGATGGCAGAAGACCTTTGTGAGAGCTTTTGTCTAAATTGTTTCTTCTAACAATGGCACTATTGGGTTTCATTGCTTGCGGTTCACCAGTACAATCAGTTCCCTGTGAAGCTGAAGCAGGGTAGGGGGGGTCGTAGTAATAACTACTGGAAGACCGGGTGCTCTTCAGGAAGCTGAAGAGGGAGGGGGGGTCGCAAGGTTACCCTCTGAGCTCTGTTTTGCCGGGGGGGGGGGGGCGGTGTGTGTGTGTGTGTGCGTGCGTGCGTATGTGTGTGCGCACGCATTATGGCCATGTACGTGGACACTCATCTATTGCTTAATGCTTGCCAAGACACATGTGCTTGTGTTTTACATTTCAAAGTGTGTGTGTGTTGGGAGGTAGCTGTATGAATTGGAGGTTTGAGTGTTTTTTCTGCCCCGTTGCTGTTAAGGCCCTCTGTGTTCTTGCACTAAATGCACCTCTGTTAGTTTGGAGGTTGCACTCATTTCCCCCTGGCAGGCTTTTATACACACACACACACACACACACACACACACACACACACACACACACACACACACACACACACACACACATGCACGTACACACACACACACACACACACGCTGCCATAAACCAACTTTTGTGTTGAAAGATGGAGAAATCCAGAAGCTGAGGGCGGTGAGTGTGGACAAACACATCTTGGACATGTTAGACACACAAACCATCACACACAGTCAATGTGATGCACACACACACACACACACACATTTAGTTTCACTTGTTTACACAAACGCACACGCGTGGACGCACTGACCAACATATAGGGCCTAATCCTATATCGGTGGTATATTTGTGTGTATACAGACACACACGCACACGCACGCACACACACAGCCATGGTCTTTGTTTTGCTCTGAAGAAGGAGGGTGTGTTTCTGGCTCGTGAAACTATTGGATGGAGTGACTTTCGGGAAATGGAGGCCTCTTTAGTTTTTCGTATTTTTGTGGAGGGGTTTTTGTTGCTTTTATTTAACTGTATCCTATTCCTGTCGTCATGTCCCCCTGTTTTCATTTCTTGAGTATACAGATGAGTTGTGAAGGTACTGTATATATGATTTATCATGGTAATAGAAAATAGTGTTTGTGTATACACAATATATAGACACAAGTACACCTTCCACACCAGCTGAACTCCAACAAAGCCCTTTGTGTAACCAAACGCACACGTCCCCATATGCAAACGAAATAGAAACATACTGATTTTATGCAGCATAACTTCATAACACTTGTACAAACACGCACACATACACGCACACACTGTTCCTCTACGTGACACACAGGCATATAGAGACAGAGCGGCATTGAGGCGTGTGTCACAGAGGGGTGGGGGGTGATTTGGGGTGGGGGGCTATGACACAATGATTTCTCCTCAACGCCACAGTTTATTTTTCTATGTGTCCACCGGAGCAACTCACAAGAAGCTCTTTCATAGCGGTCAAAGAGGTGTGTGTGTGTGTGTGTGTTGGGGATGGGGGGGGCAGAGTTAGGAATGAGGGGAGGGAACATTTGCCTTCCATATGATATTTGTGCAAACAGCTAAGTCCTTTTGAGGATGGCATGTTCAAGGTGTGAGTGTCAGACACAAACAAGCACACAGTGGAAAGATACACACACACGCACCACCGTCTTTTTCCCTCCTTCTTCTGATGTGTGCATGTGTGTGTATTGGAGCGAGAGGGAATTTGTGAGTGATAATGAAAGTATGCTATAGTGCTGTGGTTTCAGACTCGATTTGGAGCAAGCGTACAGTCACACATTCCCTCACACCCACCGAGACCACATACTGTAAGACGCACAGAGACACGCGCATGTGCACACACACGCAGAAATAGACACACAGGCACTCAGACATTGCTATACACACACGCACATAGACAGATGCCCAAACATACACAGACATGCATGCATCCACACACACACACACACACACACACATCTATACCCCTATATTCGTACACACACACACACACACACACACACACACACACACACACACACACACACACATTCTCAGCACAGACCATGCACTATTTACAGGGATGAATGGTCTCTATTAAACCACCAGCTTTACTTTCATTGCCACATGGATTTTGAGTCTATACAGTATGGGTTTCATTATTAACAGTTTTACGGCTTTAAAAATAATAGGACCTACAATTCACTGCGTCACTACAGACTATTTTCTCTTCTCGCCTTCTCCCCTGAGCTCTGTATAGGACTATATTAATGCCACTGCAGATATTGTTCCCAGCCTCACGATAGGAAACATTGGTTCACAGTGTTTCCCGTAGAACTTTGTTCGTCGAAACAAAACTTGCTCACTATAGTTGGTTAGTAAGTGGTCCTGAACAAGATGTCGGCATGAAATTGTATGTGTCTCGGATGGACCAGCGTTGGACTCTCCTCGTAGATCTGTGTGTGTGGTAGAGCATATCGGTGGTATGGGGACTCACTTTGCCCAGCAACAATTAGAGACAATTGAACCAATAAACCACCAATTGTAAAAACCGGTGTTTGGTTCTGTCTCCATGGTTTCATTACAGTGTTATTATGGTTACCCTTTTTAGAAATGCTGTGATGTGAGCTGATAACCCTGTGGTGAAGTGATTCCTGCTGTTCCTTTGTGCTCCTGCAGAGATGCTGCAGTCAGACAGACCCAACCTGAGGAGAACCCAGAGTGAAGAGACCCCCGCCACAGCTGTTCCCCGCAGCAGGTGCCACACACACACACACACACACACACTATAATAATAATAAATAATAATAATTAATAATGACATATTATTATATTACCTTTGTATTTAAACCAACGTATTTGTCAAAAAACCTTTTTGTCAAAAACCGCTATACAAGGACATTCAGAAAAAGTTTGGCTGCTTCATACACACACTTGGCAGCCACCAAGAGTGGGCACTACACACACACATATGCCCACACTCAATCAGCCTGGCTGGTACACAAATGAGCCTTCATATACACGATTAGTAAGGCTAAGCACACACACTCACCCACTCACACAGGCTGGTGGAGTCTCGGCATCCCTTGGGAGCGGTGATAAAACACAGCGGCTCCGTTATCAGAACAGCTAAGCACACTCAGTCTAGTCTCCAGTGGGACGTCCCAGCAATGCCTACATACAATGCATCTGGTTCCCTAACACCATTAAAACATGCTGGTGGCTTTTTAGACATCATGGTAGCTAGCATCAATAGAAAGGATAGGTGTTTAATCAGTGATTCATGCACACACACACACTAATATCTCTGGTTCAGGATCGCTGGTTCGATGTCCTTTTTGCAACCCATGTTCCAAACAAAGTCTGGCAAAGTCTGGATAAAGTGTGGTCGTCCACCATAATGGCTGCATAATGCTACATGGAGCTAGTTTTTCGAAAAGCGCTCCACTGGGGGAAGGTTGAACACAGGCCTGGAGGAACTAACTGGGCCTGTGGAGGCTTTTGTCAGATCAATGGCCTTCCAAGTACCATATGGTTATTATCATTTTGTTCATCTTCTGTGTGTGTGTGTGTGTGTGTGTGTGTGTGTGTGTGTGTGTTTCTGTGTGCGTGTGTTTCTGAATGTGTGTGCGTGTGCATGTGTGTGCGCACATACACACATGTACATGTATAACGTTCTCTCTGTATCTCCAGTGTCCCCTGCCTGTTCTCCTTAGTTTAGTTCATAAAGCAGTTGACATTGACGCCCCCACAGCTCTGTAATGATAGTTCTCCAAGCCCCCACAACAGCATTCCACAGTCCTGGGGGTAAATGTCATGAAAATTGTGTTTTCATTGTACAAATGTTCTTGTTGGAGAAGCAGTGTTATATTTAGCTGTAGGAAAATATGAGCGTATTTTCAGAGGAACTGGAGCCCATGCTATTGCTAACACACCATTGTGTTCAGGCTCCTTCCCTCGTGCTCTCCCTTTCTCTCTCTCTTTTATTTTGTCTCATGTGGCACTTGGCGAAATCGTTGATGAATTACAAAAATAATTGTTTCCTTTCCTTTAATTTCTCCCTCTCCTACAGAAGCAACAGGCTCTCAGCGGGGGGGTCCCAGGGCGGGTCCCCGGGGCCCACCAGAGGGGTGTCCATGACCAACGGGGAGCTGAGCGAGGAGCCGGGCCCCGTCGCTGGGTCAGCAGCGCCGTCTAGCCGACCTCGCCCCTCCAAGGTGTCCCAAGGCAGCCCTGGAGGCAGCACAGGTACTGGGAGCACACTCTCTCACCGTCCGCAGTCCACTAGCTAATGTATAGTTTAACATGCCTGCGCTACGAATTTAGTCTTTGTGTTTGAATGCCAAAATAAGTTTGACCTTTTGGGTCAATGAAACAACTGAACTAGCTTCTTCCATTCACATTGTACTTCTTTAGTTTCATTTTTTACACAGCTTTGTTGAATACTCGATTCTGATTGGTCAATTACTGCATTCTGCGGTCTGTTCTGAATAGCAGGCTGCTGCTATGAATAACAGACCGTTGCTATGGAGGCTATTTCCAACCGTAGAATTTAACACACAATTTATTTTTTAGCGGAAGCAATAAAATAATGTTTTCATCAATAAAATGTTTGTTTTTAATATTTTGTGTCAAATTATTGATTTCTTTAGTAAGTAGCGATGTAATAATACATCTAGTGCCCTTAATTGATTTGCAGTGAGGTATTTTCACACATTACAATCCATTACTCCCTCCCTGCCTCCCTCCCTCCAACCGTCTCCTCCCAAGCCAAAGCAGAGCTTACCGCCAACGGGCTGGAGAACGGCCGCACCACCCCCGCCTGCCACACCCCGCCCCCGCCCTCCCCGTCCGTCAGGTTGCCGGCCCCAGCTCACGCCAATGCCAGCGGGGGGAGCGGCAGCAGCAGTGGCAGCAGCCCCTCCCTGGCTCAGGAAGCCCCGATCCTCGCCCCTCCGACGGAGCCCGGGCCAGCCGGCGCCTCGGGGGCCGAGCTTCCCGCCACCGCTGCCACGGAGCAGCTGGTCAGCGACTCTCTCCCGGATGGGTAAGGCGCTCCGGGGTGGGGCAATGGCGGCAGTAGTGTGGAGGCGTCTGCTGGGTGACTGGGTGGGTGGGGCGGTTTGGGGTCATCAGGGGCAGTCTGGAGGTGAGCAGCTGGATATGATCAGTATGGTTTTATGGAGTGTGAATTGTGGTTGTGTTTATTTAGTTTTTTGTTTTTACAAACTGTCTGATTCAAGTCTTTCTTTCTTTTTAACTCTTTTCCTAACTTTTTTCCCGCCTCTCCTCCTTTTTTTTCTCTCTCTCTTTTTTTCTTTCCCCATTGTCTCTCTTCAGCTGGGAGCAGAGGGTGCTGCCTCATGGCAGAGTTTACTACGTCGACCACAACACCAAAACCACCACCTGGGAAAGACCACTTCCCCCAGGGTATGCCACAATATTTATTGATTTATTTTTTCAATTTTTGGATTTATTGATTTCATTATTTAGTGTGTGTATGTATGCCTTTCACCTGGCTTAAACAACAGCCTGGTTTCCCTGGTTCCCCTGCAATGAAATTGCCAGCAATGACTGCTACTGCCTGGTTTTTGTTGTTTATTTGACAAATAATGAACTTGAACTTATTGGGTCCTAACCACAGTTTCTGTGAATGAGCAAGGCTGATATTATTGTGGTGTGCTAAGCCTAGGGGATATTCATGCAGTCCTCTCACTGCATTAATGACCGCATCACCAACACGGCCACAGCCAGCTCTTTTATGGCACACTTATTATTGATTTGTGTGTGTGTGTGTGTGTGTGTGTGTGTGTGTGTGTGTGTGTGTGTGTGTGTGTGTGTGTGTGTGTGTGTGTGTGTGTGTGTGTGTGTGTGTGTGTGTGTGTGTGTGTGTGTGTGTGTGTGCACACAAGTCCATGTTAAAGAGAGTGAGGGGAGAGATGTTCTTTTGGAAAAAAGCAGTCACACACACACACACACACACACACATATATGCCCACACTCACACACACACATACTCGACCCCCCAGCCTATCTTAGTTTTTCCAGGGAGGGAAGGAGTGAAGTGTGGGGCCCCCGAGAACAAAGGTCCTTTCTTAGGCTTGCATGCGGCCCCTACACAAGAACATGCGTAGCCCTGCCAAACCCCCAGCAGCCCGCACCGCCTCCCCTGCCCCTTTCAGGGGATCAATTAGCAACATTGTGCTTAGCTAAGTGCTCCCTCTCTCTACACACACACATCCACACACCCCCCCACCCCACACACTCACACACACACACACACACACTGAGCTGTTTAGCAAAGGAGTAGTATTTATGGAAGCACCCCCCTCCTCAAACTAATGAAAGCCATCCTGAGACATGGCTGGTCAGCCCGTGTTGGACCACTGGCTCCACTCATGCTGGAAGGGGCTCTTAGCACCGTATCAGTGGCTCCTGACCCATGTTCCTCGTCTGAGTCATCGATAAGATTGGCTGGAACCTAAAAAAACCGAAAACTTGCAAACCAGGGCCCGCAACCGCAGCCGTCTTCAGCTAACGGTCAGCTAACACAGCAGATGAAATAATATCCAGCTAAAATAATAATACCATTTGTTTGGATGGTTGTGCTCAAACTGGGGAACCCCCCCCGCCCCCTCTCCTTCTTTCTCTGTGTTCCCTCTCTCGTTTGGTACCTGGCTTTAGAGGCTTAGGATCTTTACTTACTGTTGGCCCGGCCTTAGATCGTGTTCCAGACACCTTCTCCAGTGTAAAAAAAAAAAAAGCGGCACTGCCTCATCCTTTCAAAGGCTGCTTCTGTCTCCCATGGAACTTGCTGGCCTTTATTGAAGAATAACTGGCCAATACTTGCATCATAGATCTTTCTCTTTCTGGCCTGGACCTTAAATGAGGTATTTTATTGTGGGCTCTGACAGACCGAAGCTGCAACTATTCCACATAGGCCTGCCTAATATCCTTACATTAAGAAACGGTGATGTGTTTCCCACAATAGTGCTCCCAAATTGGCCTCACAAAGTTTGGAGGCTATAGTGCTCGCGTTGAAATTAGGTTTTGGTAATGTCTAGATGGAGAACCGCAGAACGTAATATTTGGACAACAACTCTTGCATGTGTGTATTATTAAAGTCCCTGTACAAATCCATTTCCTACCAGAACTCTGGCAGGAGTTTTGTGGTTCGTTTGCCTGGGGATTGTTTGGTCATTTAGTTTGATTCAATTGTGTTGGTGTGAATGAAGTCATTCGAACCCTAGTGTTGATCAAATAATTGCCTTGAGCTTAGTTAGTGGATGTGAACGCCACCCATGCCAAAATTGAGAAACACCAGATGTGAGGCAAAATGCTTGCATGGACCATATCGGGAGCACAGTTCAATTCAAATCGTATAGGCATTGTCATCCTGAACATAAAGGCCTCGTTGGATGTATGTTTTATCTGGCAGTTAAAGTTTCTCTGGTGGTCTTACCAGAGAACACAGGAAGATATATTGCCAGACGGTAACTCGATTTATTCATCACAAATGTGGTAGCTACACCCAGACTGAAAATCCCAAAGTTCATTTCCTGCAAAATCAGTCTAAATGTCCAATGAAATAAACTTCCAGGTGGTCCATTTGACTTTGGTTAATTCGCAAAAAAAAACAAGAAAAACGACAGTGGGAAACCTAAGTGGACCGAATAGAGCACAGCAGCTTCTCATCCAAATGGTTTGGCTCACAGAACCCCACTCATTATCCTGGATTAAATGTCCTCTTGTGTGTGTACCAGCAAGAGAGGGAGAGCAAACTGAGATGTTTACGTCTTCACTGTCGCTCAATCCACCTCTCTCCTCTCCGTTCTGCCCATCATATATGTATTGTGTCGGCCCATCGTGTATGCGGTGCTTTCCTGCGTCATGCGCCGGTGTCCACATGCAGAGACCATGCAGATGGTAGCCTTATGTGAGTCGGCCTCTGTCTCTGCATACGTTATACAGTAGCTTCATCACGTTGAGGTCAGGCGGCCAGCTCCCGGATTCTGGTGTGTGTGTGTGTGTGTGTGTGTGTGTGTGTGTGTGTGTGTGTGTGTGTGTGTGTGAGAGTGAGAGTGAGAGAGAGAGAGAGAGAGCGCTTAAAGGAGGTGTGTGGGTGAGAGTATGTGCTTCTTGGCCCGGATAGATGACCTTAGTATTGTTTTGTTTAGCATGCCCGGAATATTAGAATAGTAGCATCACTATGAGTAGAAGCAGTGCTCTGCAGACCATGTTTTCACGCGTGTTTTTTTTTAGACAACCTCTCCATCTGCTTCCCAGAAGCATGCATATATATAACATGTAAAAAATTATAATTTAATTTTCAGGTTTGTTCATCACTTACTTTAGTTACTTTAGAACAAAAGAGTACATTGTTCGGAGGTCTCTTTGTTAGGTCAGGCATGATGGCAAAACCGACCAAAGACAACTTTTTTTTTTTAAACTTGAATTGTATGAGAGTCAAGGAAATAAGAGTGCCGCTGTTTGGGGTACTGCTGGAGTTGGTTGAAACAAATAGGATCCAGATTGCACAAAACAAAGCTGCAAAGCTCATTCACACATGTCCAAACACGACACCTCTACCAAGCAGTGTTACTGTAGCAATGACTCTAACCTCTATATCTATCTCTCTCTCTCTCTCCCCCCTTGTGGTTCCCTGGCGTAGCTGGGAGAAGCGTGTGGACCAGCGGGGTCGCTTCTACTACGTGGACCACAACACGCGCACCACCACATGGCAGCGGCCCACCGCCGAGTCGGTGCGTAACTACGAGCAGTGGCAGAGCCAGCGCAGCCAACTGCAGGGCGCCATGCACCAGTTCAGCCAGCGCTTCCTCTACCAGGTGAGTGGGGCCATGTGCTCTTTACACCCCCCCTACTGTTGGTCAAATGAATGGATGGCGACAAGTCATTTAAGGTGAATTAATGCAAGTTGAAGGGGATTTTTTTGTCGTGCCATTTTCCAATCATTGCCAAAACACAGCTTCTATTGAATGGGTTATTCCGTCATGAGTTTTTTCTTTGGACTGACGTATTTATAATATATTTTAAATAGTGGCCTCGATACGGTTTCCTCTTCTTTTTTTTTTGTGACTCGGGTGTCATCAATATAGATACACGTTTGATACCGTGAAACACAGTACACGGGCAAATGGTCCGTTACCTTCACACCCGTTGCCATGGTCACTTGTGGTGGCGGGAAGGCTCTTGCGGGGAAGGCAGCCTGTCGGAGAGCCGTAAAAGTCTTCCACCTGCAACTCAACAGCAGCAGCCATTACGTCACATTACGCTTCAGCCAGGTCTATATAGGATGAGGCCCTCTCACTTTGCTGGGCTGCCATCCATATATAATAATACATAATAGTAATAATAATATATAATAGATGTGTCACAGTGGATGTCTACTGTAGAGGGCATAGAAAAGGAGTTTTAGTGGCACTGTTTATGTATTTTTCCATTGAAGTCCAAGGAGCTGCATTTTCTCCCTCTATCTCCCTGACAGTAGCTGTCCTTTCTATGGAAAGCAGACAAGGTCAAATTTCACCCAGACAGTAAAAGTCTTATGGCACGAAAACAACGGATGGTTCTTAACTGGGCGTTCCAGTGCACGCCCCATTAGTAAAATCAACCAAGTGAAAGCACTCCTATTAAAAAATGGACCACTCCCTGCCTCCGCCGTGTGTGTGTGTGTGCGTGTGCGTGTGTGTGTGCGCGTGTGTGCGTGTGAGAGAACCCCCCCCTCCTCGACTCTGTCCAACCTTCCGCTTTCCCTAAACAACAGCATGGACCTGGAACCGAGCTATCAAAATAGCACCCACCTCCAGTTTTCCCAACAATAGCTTCCGGCCACCCATTCGCCGCTCATCCCTCTATATCTGTCCCATTGGGCTACTCCTCTCGGATGTCCTACATGTTCTACCAACCTCTTGTTTTGGCTCCTTTGGGCCAGCACGTCACCCTTTCCTCACCCACAATAACATAGCTTCCACCCACCCACCCCAAGCTTATCTCCATGCCTGCCCCTAATGCTTCTATTTTTTGAGGGACTGGATATACATTTTGATGAATGACTTCAGATTTAAAATCGGTGTAGGATCTGTCTGTCTGTCTCCGTCTGTCTCTGTCTCTGTCTCTCTCTCTCTCTCTCTCTCTGTCTGTCTGTCTGTCTGGCTGTCTCTCTCGCTCGGTCTGTCTGTCTGGCTGTCTCTCTCGCTCTGGTCTGTCTGTCTCGCTCTCTCCCTCTCTCCCTCTCTCCCTTTCTCCCTGCCCTCACTGACCCTGGCTGAGAGGAGCCAGCAGCCCAGCCTGGCCCTCTCCTTCTCGGTGACGTTTTCTGGAATGCCCCCTCCTCCGTTGATAGGGACAGCTATTTCTGGCTCAGTGGTGTTTGAACGAG
>JAOPHQ010000022.1:122500-221751 GCA_030340625.1 Merluccius polli
CCTAGTGCAGTCTCCAGTCAGAAAATGTGCAGATGGGGGACAGCAGCAAGTGTGTGTGTGTGTGTGTGTGTGTGTGTGTGTGTGTGTGTGTGTGTGTGTGTGCGTGTGCGTGCGTGCGTGTGTGTGTGTGCGCATGTGCACGTGATATTCTCACATCCAATTCTGCATGCAAGTGTAAAGTGTATGCGTGTGTATTATTAAAGTATAATCAATATGCCTATTATACGAACAATACAAAGAACATTGTAAACTAAGACGAGGAACAACAGCAGTATGCCTGTGTGTGCCCATGCTGGTGTGTACACACCTCCGTCGGTGCTTATGCTCCAGCACACCAGGCCTTTAGCTCTGTATTTTTAGGTTGTCAGCGCAGGTTTTTTTTCTGTTATCCGCTGGACCCAGGGTCCAAGCTCCGCAAGCCGTCGCTGCGGTCTCCGTTTCCTGACCCAAACCCAAAGATGTGCCTGGCAGCCCTCAGCCACACAGTCCTACTGCATTAACAGAGGCCCTGCCCTTCCCCCTCTCTTTCTCTTTCCTGCTCTCTCTCTCTCTTTCTTTCTCGCTCTCTCTTTGCCTCATTCTTGCTCTCTCTGTCTGTCACTTTTTCTCTTTGTCTCTCTCTCTGGATAACCTTATTCCTATTTCTCTTTTTTTCCTGTCTCTCTCTCTCTCTCTCTCTCTCTCTCTCTTTCTGTGTCTCTCTTTCTTTCTCTCGGTCTGGTTCTTGTCTTCTGCTGACGGAGCATTTATGTCCGGTCTGGGTGCAGCTTGTACTAACACAGCTGCTTCAGCTGGCTTCACCTCTGTCTCGTAGCCCGGCGCGCGTCTCAGTAACCCCAGAGACGGCTCACATTCACCACTCAGGATGGAGAGGGGGCCTCTTTCTCTCTGTGGTCCTCATTCAATGCTACGACATAACATACTAGTTGGGCAAAGGGAAAAACATCTAGTCCCCACAAGATGACAATGAATCCCCCTCTATGGCCATGTGACCCACATTCGTCTAGTCGAGTGTTAAAACAGCGGGCTCTGCCCTACCATCGTGTCTAGACACTGAGATGGTGAGATGATGGTGTTTTTGAACATGTATCTCTCTCTGTCCGTGTGTGTGTGTGCATGTGCAGGTCACGGCAAGGTGGTTCTCCAGGGGCTTACGATCGCAGCTTCAAGTGGAAATACCACCAGTTCCGTTTCCTGTGCCACGTGAGTGCTGCTGACGCCTGACTCTTTTTGATTTTGTGCAAGTGTGTGTGTGTGATTGAATGGATTTTTATTTGAGACGGGGATAGGATGGGGTTTCACCTTAGACATCAAATGGCCTATCTGTGGTACCTTTTTATTTTGTTTTGCCGCAAACAAGTTATTAATTAATCTTTTCTTTATATTATACTTGCATTTCATACATAGTATAATGTGCGTGCATGCTTTGGTACATTTTACATGTTATACGCTCTCTACTATTTAGCAATATCTCTTGTATGCCAAAATGTTGTTTTGACTCCCTGAGACATTGAGTCACTGGTTGAAAGTAATTGTCCTCTGTGTCTCTCCTCAGTCCAACGCCTTGCCCAGCCACGTGAAGATTTCCGTGTCCAGGCAGACACTGTTTGAGGACTCCTTCCAGCAGGTGATACCAGGGCTCCCCCAACAACACTGTACACTCAACTGTCCAACAATAATAATACTAATAATAACTGTTGATTTATTTGACTGCACCGGTTGGTCAGAGTGTCTTACTGGTGTGTCTTCCTCTGCTCTGTAAGATCATGAATGTGAAGGCGTACGACCTGCGACGGAGACTGTACATCATCATGAGAGGGGAGGAGGGGCTAGACTACGGCGGCATAGCCAGGTAAGGCCCTCACACATGCACACTCACTCACACACGCACACACACATGTACATGCACATGCAGGGCACAAAATTAGCACCAGCCACCAGCCAAATGTTGTTAAAATATGCAAGTGGCTTGTAGATTTGCTTCACTCACCAGCCAAAAAAACAATTGTAATCTATTGAGTGGCTGGTCAAATTTTAACATTCACTAGCCATTTGGCCGGTGGACAAAAAGGTTAATTTTGCACCCTGCGCACACGCACCAAACCATTAGTACGACCCACAATCAAATTGTGTGAGATTGTGTGTCACTGTCTCTCTCACTCACTGTCTCTCCAACAATTGTCTCCATAGCCCATGTGTGTGCCATTCTTGTTGTTGTTGCTGTTCATTTTATTGTGGACTTTTTTAATGTTGGTGTTGGTGGCTTCATACCCCCCCCCCCTCCCCTCCCCCATATCTTTTGATCTGTCCATCCCATCATGCTGCCCCCCCCCCCCCTCCCTCACATACAGCTGTTTTCCCGCTCTGGTCACCTGTACTGTATTCCCCTCGTCTGTCTCTGGGTTTCACTGGTTCTTCGATTGCCATTGTCCTGTGTGGTGTTGCCTTGTGTGTCTGTCTCTGGTGTCACGTCAGTGGTTTTACCCTATGGTAGGTGACGTCATGCTGTTCTACCACAGGGTAGAACCACGGACGGGATGTTGGGAGGTGTCTCCGTCCGTCCGTTCCTCCCTCCCGTCCGTCCGTCCGTCAGTCAGTCAGTCAGTTCGTCTCCATCCATTCGTCTCTGAGCTCAGTTCAGCCTTCTCCACCAAACCTCCACACCTAGACATACACGATGAGCATCCGCATACGCGGATACATGTACTCACACAAAACACACACACAACACACACACACACACACACACACACACACACACACACAGAACATACACACACAAACACAGAACACACGCACACACAGAAAACACACACACACAGGGCATGGGGAGTGTGTGGCTGGGGTGCGCTTGGTATTGATGCTGGTGGTGGTAAATGTTGCACATTTTCTCTGTCCTTCCAGAGTCTATTTCTGTGTTGTTTTTTATTTGTTCTTTTTTTAATATATATATACTTTTTTATTATTATTTTCGAATTCTGTAACATGTTGCCATTTAAGTCTCTTAACAGTATATGTCATTGTGTTTTTTTGTTTGTTTTAGACTGGTCTTCATTTTCATTGATTCCATATGTATTTTGTATATATTGTATTTTAAACTGCTCCACTTATACTGTTGATGTCAATGTGTGTATTTTGACCAGGTTTCAACTAATTCTTGCAACACAACACAAATCATCAATGTTTACCAATGTTTTATCACAGTAAATTAAGGTGCGATAATTCAATTGAACCACCTGTGGGTTCCCTGCTGTGGGGAACAAAGCTCAGTAATGACCCCCTGTCTCTCTCACTGCCCCCCCCCCCCCCCTTTCCCTAGGGAGTGGTTCTTCCTGCTGTCCCACGAGGTGCTCAACCCCATGTATTGTCTGTTCGAGTACGCTGGCAAGAACAACTACTGTCTGCAGATCAACCCAGCCTCCTCCATCAACCCTGACCACCTCACATACTTCCGCTTCATTGGACGCTTCATCGCCATGGTGAGCCACCCCAAGCTGTTGCTTGTTCAGCTCTTTCTCTGTGTGTCGCTTCTGGGTTGTCGTTGTCCTGGAACAACGTGTGTGTGTGTGTGCCTGCCCAATTATTTCCTGACCCAGTACATTGCTTTTTAAACCCTTGTATTCCCAAACCTCAATCCTCCTCCTTTTTTCCGGGACTCCTTTGACTCTAACCCCTGCCCGTCGCCCCTCCCCCTCCCCATCACCACCGTCACCCACCACAATGATCTCACCGCCACACCCAGCCCTCGCCCCTGTCGCCGGCAGAGGTTGTCTAAATTTAGTCCCTTAAATGCTCTCCTTATAAAGATGCTCCTCTTCCATCGCTCTGCAGTGATCCAACATCCTCTCGCTCTCTCTCTCGCTCGCTCTTGCTCTTTCTTTCTTTTAAGCCCTACCATTTTTGTTGTGACTCAGTTGAGTTGAGCCATGCTGCGACACATGAAGTGTGTGAGTCAGCCAGAGGGTGTCTGTGTTGCTGTTGGAGCGGTCCTGTAGTACACACTCTCAAGTGCGGTTTCAACACTAAAAAAGCCCTGTCTGCATCTCCTAGGCTCCAGCCACCAGCCCTTCCATTTTCTTAAAAAAACACACACGCACGCACGTGCACACACACACACACACACAAGCTTAGAAGTGCACTCTGAAGTAGCCGAAGTTTGCAGTCTTTCGAATGGAGTCATCATTTAGCATCCTTCAACAGAGCGACATCGACATCCAGTCTAACCTTTTCTCTTGTCCGGTCTATATATTTCTCTTGTCTCGATCCAGGCCCTCTACCATGGCAAGTTCATAGATACAGGCTTCACACTGCCCTTCTACAAGCGCATGCTCAACAAGAAGCCCACCCTCAAGGACCTGGAGTCCATAGACCCCGAGTTCTACAACTCCATCATGTGGGTGAAGTAAGTACAGAGTTTTTTCCTCTCGTATCGGTGTTCCCATGTGGATCTGTGCCTTATGTCCTTTTTCAAAATGGCGATTCCTTCCTATGCAATGCAGCAGCACTGTGAACGGTCTTGTGTTGGAAGGGTGCTACGTACAAAAGCTTGCCTTGCCTTCATGTGTGTGCTCTTCTGTAAGATATAGACAATTTAAGAAGAAGAATACATAAGAGCCTCGAACGATGTTGTCCATCGTGACGATCACTATAAGATACACAGCTTACTGTCTAGACACTTAAGACGTTTCTGTTGTAACCGCTGTGTGTGTGTGTGTGTGTGTGTGTGTGTGTGCACACGCTCTCCCTCAGAGAGAACAGCTTGGAGGAGTGTGGCGTGGAGCTGTACTTTGCGCAGGACATGGAGATCCTGGGCAAGGTGTCCACGCACCAGCTGAAGGACGATGGGGAGAACGAGCTGGTGACAGAGGAGAACAAGGAGGAGTACATCAGGTTTGTGGGAAACGTCCCTGTTGTCCTGCTTTAATATACGTTGTATCCACACACACGTGAGTTTTGGTACGACCGTTGCCGAACTGAAATGCATGCGTGTGGTGGATCGTTAAATAATGAACCGTTCCTTTGCTCTGCACCCCCTTTCTTTCTTTCCCTCCCCTTCTCTCACTATTGTACTTCCAACCCGGTCTCCCTTCTTCCATCTCTCCCTCTCTGTGGCCTTCCCCAGCCTGCTGACAGACTGGAGGTTCACGCGGGGCGTGGAGGAGCAGACGAAGGCCTTCCTTGATGGCTTCAACGAGGTGGTACCGCTGGAGTGGCTGCGCTACTTTGACGAGAAAGAGCTGGAGGTGAAGGACAGGAGAGCTGTAGTTAGCTTTAGCTTAGCTTAGCTAAGTCATTTAGTCCCGGGAATCATGGGGTTTTGAGTTGTTTCGTTCTTCCTCAAAGTAGAACGAAGTAAAAAACAAAACAAAAACTCTTGCACACTTATTGTATGTTCATTCGTCCTGGCAATTAAATAGTACTTGGCATCGTATCACTTCTTACCCTAGCTATCCATGCTGTATACCAGAAAGGATAGCTAAACCTAGCAATTATTGTGCACCTAGAAACTTGTTCTGTTGATATCCTTGCTGTACTGACAGTGATATATTGTTGTTTTACTTTCTACTGACAAATGTACTTATTGTAAGTCGCTTTGGGCAAAATTGTCTGTTAAATGCCTTAAATGTAAATCACTGTGATTCATTATTTTATGGATTGTAAGAATCCTGCCGCCCAGTCCCAGAGATCCCTGTCCATCCCGCTGAATTCATGATGTGTGAACCCCTGACACTGGGTCTACTGCCTGGAGACCTCATGGTGTTCATGTCGTTCTCTTCCAGCTGATGCTGTGCGGGATGCAGGAGATTGATCTGGCAGACTGGCAGAAGAACACCATCTACAGACACTACACCAAAAACAGCAAGCAGATCCACTGGTTCTGGCAGGTGTGTGTGTGTGTGTGTGTGTGTGTGCGTGTGTGCGCAGGGTTATGTGTTCTGTAGAGATTGACAGATGTGTTGTGCTGCAGGTAGTGAAGGAGATGGACAATGAGAAAAGAATCCGTCTTCTCCAGTTCGTCACAGGAACCTGCCGTCTGCCCGTCGGCGGCTTCGCCGAACTCATAGGTACCGCACGGCATTATTATTATTATTGTTATTAAATTGTTATTGTTAAGAGCCGACTTTGACATTGAATTGTTCGGTTCTGTTTGTGTTGTTCACCTGTACAGGGAGTAATGGTCCCCAGAAGTTCTGTATAGACAAGGTGGGGAAAGATACTTGGCTTCCAAGAAGCCACACCTGGTAAGGACACTTGCAATTGCAGCTTTATTTGTTTGTGTATGAGGTCACTGGATCATCCTCCTCAGCCTATGATGTTAGTGAATCAGCCTCTATTTAAAGCCTTCTTCACCTTTTCAACCACTCTTTCTCTCACTCTCGCTTTCTCTCTCTCTCTCGCCCTATCTCTCGCCCTCTCTCTTTCGCGCTCTCTCTCCCTCCCCCACAGCTTCAACCGCCTGGATCTACCGCCCTACAGGAGCCTGGAGCAGCTGAGAGAGAAGCTGTTGTTCGCCATTGAGGAGACGGAGGGATTCGGCCAGGAGTGAGGGAGGGAGGGCGAAAGAGTAGCATAGAAAGCAGGCTACACGGGCAGGATGGAGGGGGGGGGGGGGGGGGGAGGGCTTGGTTATCCCTACTCTGTTGGGATCACTTTTAGTTTTTTCTTTCTTCCCCAACTGTTACTCTTTTGTTTTTAATGATCATGGAGACGAGAAACGCCCTGCCATCTGTAGATTATAGCTGCCTCTCACATTGGGATCATGTTTGTGTGGGAGAGCAGACTGGGAAAAGAAGGGCGGAGCATATGCTTGATTCAGCACCTGTGTGTGCCTGCACATTTGTGTGTGTGTGTGTGTGTGCGTGTGTGCATGCGTGGCTGTATGTCACCCATATGAATAAGTGTTATGTTTCACGAAGAGCCCCGCACCCCCCCCGCACACACACACACACAAACAAACACAAGTGCACCCACCCCCCCCCAAGAATTTCCTCCTGTCCTCACTCAGACAAGCGCCTATTAACGCTTTTCTCCAGTGAGATAGAACGGGATTATTTCATACAGCAAAATCACAATAATAGCACAGCTACATGCAAATACAGTATATCATATCTATCAAAGAGATGTTTAACAGGGACATGAGAGGGAGAGAGTGACGAGAGAGATTGTGTGTGTGATGACATGTCGAGTGTGTGCGCTCGTGTGTCCGAGGAAGTGAATAAGAGCCGCTATAATGATGACTTGTGCACCTCTGCTACAGAGGCCAGGAAGATGAAATGTGATTTTATTTTTATTGTCCATCAATTGTGAGATTCTGCATTTTTCCTGTACATAGACAAAATAAATGAGACTTCACTCTTGAAAAGTTGTGTGTGTGGGTGTGTGGCCCTTAAATAACTTGGTTAGGTAATCAAGATCGGCTTTAAAATGATCAAAAGATTCAAGATTATTGATTGAAACAGCCGTTCGGCAAAAAATGAGCAATGAACAAGAGCAGGCTAACAGTCAGGTACTGAGACAGGCTTTTTGTTAACATGCATGAACTGATTACAACATTTATCACACGTCACATGTATCTATAGTTATAAATATGTTGCCTGGTTCCAGCACCTGAATCCCTGCCTACTTTTTAAAAATGTTAGTACATTTTTAAAAAGTAGGCAGGGATTCAGGATGCTGATCATCCTGAATTTGTACTATGAAGTGAGAGGAAATAGAAATTCAGGATGATTATCAGGATCAAAAAATAAAACTCAACCCACACAGCTTGATCAACTCATACTTTATTTTATTGAACATTATTTTACCAGGGCAGTGAAATGCCAACAAAAAAAAACATTGTGGCAAACAAGCTGGCTCTAAAATGATGCTGTACAATATGTTCCAGTAGTATAAAACAGTTGAATCATTTAACCATGTAAAGCCAACTCACTGATTGAATGCATACGTTGTTTTGACGTCAGCATTAAGACAACTTCTTGGCTTGCTTCAATTTATACTCTGCCCAATGACTTTAATTGTACAGTGGCGAGTATGCCTAGTACGCGGTGAACACAACTGTCTCACAAAATCCATCAAATTGGAGTGAGTGAATAAACGATTAAAAATAAAATGGAAAATGTGTATTTTTGTCAAGTAAAATGTCTCTTGTTTCTATAGGCTCATACATATAAGAGCCTATCTATATTTTCTTGTGTGTTTCACCTTCATTTTGTAATATTCTGTCTAAGACCACATTGGTTTTGTGTTTTTTTTTTCTTCAAACCAGGACAATTGTCCCTAACTTTAGGACAGGGGTTTTCCAAGTGTGAGACAGTGGGCCTCCCTTTTGTAGAAGGAATTCAACAATAAAAGCCTGTAAGAAGCCCTGCTTTATAATGTAGTGGTCTGACATGTTGCAGGCCTACAGCGTCCAGCATTCCCATAACTGACCGGGCAATAAAGTCATAATCCTTTCTGTCCTCAACCACACAGAAACATCCACTCCAACGTCTAAATAATCCACCTATTTCTGATACTTTAATATAAGCAACAGGTTTACCTGGCATGACTTATCACCATTTTCTGCGTTTCCCTCCTTTATTAGAATGAATATTACTACGATATATGAATATATTAGGGAATATAGCCTAACTGGTCCTAATACTCCTGCCATAATACTTGACTTAAACAGTATGTCTGCTTTAACTCATCAATTGAGTCGTTTATTATCTAGTTTATTATTTTTAATAAACCTTTATTGTGAAATGTGTCTTCCACGACGTCCCGGAAGTAAGTCTGGGTCCTGAGCCCTGAGTTCTCCTCAGCGAGGTTTTCGTGTCTCAACTTCGGGCTTTTCTCGAAATTGCTCTAAAAATAACGTTATACATATTTACAAAATCAAACGTATTGCGTTACTTAAATATTAAGCACATAACCTGAGCAGGTCGGTCGGTTGGCGGCAGGATGTGGACGGCTGACGATATCGCCACAATGTGCTACGAGCGTTTCGACGCGCTTCCGAAGAGAGGGAAGCCCGAGGCGGGGAGAGAGTGGACCCTGCTGGCCGGAGTGGTGAAGGTCACCCAGTGTCTCCACAGTGGAAAAGGTTTCAAAGATATAATAATTCATAGCACAATAATTAATGACATAACTAATATCACGTTACAGAAGGTGAGTCGTTGATCATTTCCCTTTTGCAGTTGAAAAGGAGGTGGTGTCTCTGGGAACTGGGACGAAATGCATCGGGCGCTCAGCCATGAGCTCCAAGGGTCTGTGTGTTTTTTTGTTGTTGTTGTTGTTGTTGTTGTCGTTATTGTTGAAACAATTACGACAGTCTACTACTAAGTCTGGACTAAGACTTTGCAAAAGCTCCCCTATTTTGTCCACCCAGATGTATGATGGATAGATCAGCATTCCAGCCTACCCCAGTGGACTGTACCAACTGGTAGGCTGCTCTATTTATCGTACATCTGGGTGGACACTCCCACTTGTGATGTCATTAGAGGGTAGCTTTTGACATGGCTTGTAATGGGTAAACAACATCACACATGGTGGTAAAATAGGGGACCTTTAAGTGTATGTATTTCTCTCTTACTTCCATAGGGGATGTCCTTAATGACAGCCACGCAGAAGTCATTGCCCGGCGGGGATGTGTCAGGTGTGGTTCTGTGATGTTATGTTATGTGTGTCTTAATGATGCATAGTGTTTTTTTGCCTGTGACCATGGTCATGGATGTGTGTGCTGTCATTCCATGTCTGTTTTATACTGTTATTTCTGTGTGTGTGTGTGTGTGTGTGTGTGTGTGTGTATGTGGTGCAGGTACCTGACGGAGCAGCTGCGCAGGGCGGTGTGTGGCCAGGGCAGTGCAGTGTTCTGCGAGGCGGAGCAACGGGGGAAGTGGAGGCTGTGGCCGGGGGTCTCCTTCGTCTTCTTCACCAGCCACACTCCCTGTGAGTCGTCCTGCAGCGGTGCTGCTCGTTCGAGTTCAAACAGAATGCGATGAATCGGCTCTCCCTCGCCTTTTTTAAAACCTGTATCTTGTGTCTCGTTGAAATGTGAATTTTAATTTTTTAATGTTTTGAGACCATTGGCTGGTTATGTGTTTTTTCAAACCAGGACTATTGGCCTTATAATTTAGATGATGCATATTGTTGTTACTCCATATCAGTCCAAACATTGGTTCAGGATAAGGGAATCAACAGTAAAACGGTGTGGTGGTCTGACATGCTGCACCAGTGTATACAGCATTTGTGTTTCAACAGGTGGTGATGCTTCCATCATCCCTGTGACTGACGGAGAAGTTCAACCGTGCCCTCCTGTCAGAGCCACCGATCCGCCGGAGCGATCCAATGAGGTGACAGCAGGGGGCGGGGCCTCGAAACGGAAAGGAGGAGAGCCGGCGAAAGAAGGACAGCGCTGCAAACGGCCTTGTGCGGAGGGCCGGGGGAGAGAGGACAGCCGGCATGAGACGAAAGGCGCGCCTCAATTGCAGTCATCCGCCACGGGACCAACATCAAGTGGGGAAGCTTCCAAGCAAACTGGAGTCCATGCAAACCGTCCGCTCCCTTCCCAAGAGCAGCCAGCGAACGGGAACACGGGGGCGCCCTCTGATGCCTCTCGGCCCCCCGGCAAAGATGCGCCCGCTCCGCCCCTGGACGTCCACAGAACGGGGGCCAAGTGCGTCCCAGGGAGCCCCGCGGACTCCCGCCTCCCGGGGGTGGCCTATCACAGCACGGGGGTGCTGCGTGTGAAGCCGGGCCGCGGGGAGCCCACCCTGTCTCTCTCCTGCAGCGACAAGCTGGCCCGGTGGGGCGTGCTGGGCTTCCAGGGTGCGCTGCTGGCCCACTACCTACAGGGGGCGCTCTACTTCAGTGCGCTAGTGGTGGGGAAGTGTCCCTATGAACACCAGGCTCTGCTGCGGGCTGTGGTTACCAGGTGAGACAGGAAGAAGATTGTCTAAATAATCTCCATGTTAAGACATTTGTCAATAACAATAACTTCTGCCTGCCTGTTATATTTTGGATCATTTTAACAAATCAGCTCACGTTATTAGCAGTGAGTAGTATGAGAGGCCGCAGCTAATATTCCACAAGCAGACTTAACCCAATACAAAATACATCCCTTGTTCGAATGATATGTCTGGCCAGGTTACCATCAAAGAGACCATCCCAGCAGTTTGTAGAGCGCTCTCTCTCTCTCTCTCTCTCTCCCTCCCTCCCTCCCAGGTGCCACCACATATCAGGCCTCCCTGCGGGCTTCTCGGTGTGCCCACCCACGTTGCTCCAGTCCAGCCTGGAGTTCTCCTGCAGCCAAGCCCAGACGGAGCTGTGCCACCAGGCTACACAGGGCAGGGTCTCACCCTGCGGCGCAGGTTAGCCAGCCGGTCCAGTGACAACCTGGTCCGGCTTACGCAGGCTCCATTGTGCACAATATGTATATGACTCAATGAATAATATTAATAAGTAATACATGGCAGTCAGGGGACTGCGAAGCAGTCGGACCATTTCTCTGAGACTTCATCTACTTCAGACTTCACAACTCAGGCAATTTTGAACCTCTTAACTTAATTCAAACATTTAACAAATCATCGCATTTTCCATCTGTATACTTATTGAAACAGATTTTCAATGTCTTTTAACTGTTGAGATTCAACAGTTTTAGTTTTATTCCCACTTTGCATATTTTCGCTTCGTCTCATTGACTTCCATTGAGCCCTGCTGGTGTCACCCCTGCTCTAGCCAAGCTACCTTTAACAAAAGCTAAGCATTTCGGACACCGTGGAGCCTAAACATGTCAATATTTCACCTAGAAACACAAGGTGAAGTTTAACATGTTACGGGGGTTCTTGTTTCACTGGCATTAAAACTGTTTACTGTAATTGTACTTGTTGAGCATCGGGCTTTTATGTGCGTCGACCCCTGTTTATTTTCCAATTTTCCGTTTTGTTGACACCACAATCATGTCTTTTACACCATTTTTAAACAAAATAAACTCATTTGCTTGAAGGGACAGACCCATGACCCATTTCCTGACAAAGATAAAGACAAAGAGACGTCCAGAAGGCAATTATTTTTCAATACTGCAGTCATTTATTTACCTCTTCCTAACACGTGTTGAACACCTATGCCTATCTGAACATTTCAGCAATTAGTTGGTGTGATGTGCCTGGTGAGCCACTAGATGTCACCGCTAACGGATACAAGCACGGTGCCACCAAAAAAGCCCTCGGCACGCCTAAGGCGAGGTATAAAAACCAGAAAAGAAAATATATATCTCTGCCAAAGGAAACAAGTACATCACAGCACTGTTAAAATGTTCCCCATCACGTCATATCCAACAGCTTCTAACTTTGGGGGCTTTGTATTCAATTAATTGATGTGTTTTCTTCAGGTCTCTCCTCTGTAAAGTGGAGCTGTTCCATTCCTTCCTGTCTGTCCTGTCTGCCACCGACCAGTCCCACCTGCCTGACTCTCTCAGGTGAGGAGACGACAAACTATTTGCTGTCTCGTCCTCTTCATTGTTTGGACAACTTTTATAAAGTAATGGGAGAAAGACTTTGATGTAATGAAGCCTGCCGCAGTATTGCTTGTCATACCGGATCTTATTACGCCATGGTTGCGATTGCCATCATTTGTATACCATTTCTATTGTGTGTTTTCTAGGTGTTTTTGTGTGCGTGCAAGTATTTATTAGGTATGCCTTTATGGATGTTTTCTATTTGCCATATGACTATCTGTTGCATGCTATGCTTGTGTGCATACTCACCCATTCACAAGACTGTGTGAACAATGAACTCTGTCTCTCAGCTCAACCTGATCCCCACCAAGTGCTGATTCATACATGGACACGTACACACACACACACACACACACACACACATACACTTGAGAGAGTGAGAGATGCCATATATGTCTCTTGTGATAGACATTCACCTAAACTGAAGCTGAAGGTATAGTCAGCAATTCTGGGGAAAGATTGTGGATATTAGAGCTCAACACCAAAACAAATACACACTCCCATCTGTCTCTGGCCAAATGTACGTCACCGTCACTCTCACTCCTACTGCTCAGTTTGGCCCCATCTCCCCTCTACCTTCACTGTGCAATGCCTATTGGCTGGAATGGCTCGGTCTGAGCCACTTTGTTTGTTTCCCATTTACAGAGCCTGCGCTGTGTAAAACACATGATTTTTTTTTCATCACACACACAGAACGGACAGCTAGCAGATCATGACGAGATGTTCGCTGAATTTGACAAAAAGTGTATTGGATTATGATCGCTGACTATACCTTTAAGCGGGGTCATGAATTGTAGCGTTATTCCAGTCTACCGCAACGCAATTTTCGTTCTCATGAGCTGTGTACGTCAGTTAACAGTCCCCAGAGGGACAATAATAAGATAAGGATAAGAACAACAACAACAAACACATGGATAATAAATGTTTTTTTTTTTTTTATGAAGAATGTGACAGAGCAGTATCCGAAATACTGCCACTTTCACCATAGGTGAACCCCATGGTCAAAGTGGTACCAAACTTTACTCGCGGTTTCTGTATGTGTGCCAAGTTGTTAAAGTTGGGAGTGGTTGAATAGCGTTTTTTCCCCATTGACTTCGATTAGAAAAAAACTCGTTTTGAACTAGCGTCGGTGGTAAGTTCAAATTGACACTGTGACAACATTTTATGTATACAAAATTTTACACGCTATACCTTTAACCAATCACAATCGCCTTGGGCGGCGCTAAGCCCAGAAAGCAGCAATGGTGGCAGATGGCTGAAGGGGGAGGAGTATAAGGTGTAAGCCCGCCCAGAGCCTGCCATTGGACGACTACTACAGTCGCCCAATGGCAGGCTTGGGCGGGGTTATGCCAACAACCTACATCCGGAAAGCCAGACTACCGTTCAGGTGACTAGGGCTGGCCCGAATACAGAATTTCAAGGTTTGGATAATCGTTATTGTTCAAAGAAAAAAACGTAAATTCAGTGTGCTATCTTTCCCTGCCTGAATTGGAGCCGGTGGAGACCACTGCTGCAGAATCACGTTTTTATCAACTGATCATTTTTCCTTTTAATTTCTAGTGTTATTTTAATAATGCAAAAAGAAAACCTATAATATCACGTAGGATTGCTGCGTGGACGTCTGTGGCTTTCGGATCCACTCATCGGGCCGAGTCCAACTTTGTCACGGCAGAGCTTCAATAGCCTAAAAGTTTCTGAAGACACACGGCTTCCATAGAGAGTAGGCCTACTTATCAATCAACCAATGATAAACGCAAACAGATGGTTTGAGCAATGTGCAAAGTTTTGATGAAATGGCACGGCAGTACCAGCGCTATTCACCCTAAGAGAAATCACACAGGTGCTATTGTGGGTGACGGATCACCATAAAAGGAAAAACATCGCTACCTGTTTTTGTTCATGTTTATTAAATTATCAACCTGTAATTATTAGTAGGAAGAGCTTTTTGTTATATTTTGGCCTTGTTTAAACATTGAAATAGCTGCTAAATAACCTATGTTCATTATTAAAACCATTAACCTCCCGCTTGCCACAGAGGTGTGACATTTGTTACATAGAACATTTGTCCTATGTGGATGAATGACAATATCTTGACTTGACTAGGAAAACCAGCTCAAGTGTATGAAACCTAATTCAGCCATAATAAAACAATTAAGTCGGACAACATTGCTTCCCAATTGTGACAGGTATTTCCGTGAACCAACTATTTTTTTATGTAGAGTTGTGCAGTGTAGTTGCTCTGATGCTCTCGTATTTATTTGTGAAACAATAACGCTGGTGAAGTTGACGTTTAAGAAAAGTTTACATTTCCGACACCTGGCTTGAAATTGACTACATATTGCCATGTAAACTGTAGTTTCCATACAATGTGTTCTTAAGTGTGCGTGCGTGTGTGTGCGTGTGCATGTTTGTGTGTTTTGCAGAGGGGAGGAGCTGAGGAGCTACTGGGACTATAAGCAGGCGTCTCACTCCTACCAACAAGCCTGGCAGCAGCTCCGCACGCAGGCCCTCTCTCTGTGGCCGCGCAGTGACAGGGATCTTCTGTTGTTCCGGTAAAGACAGTTTTTCATGACCCCATCATTGGTTTATACACTAATCACAGTATAATTCACAGTTGTACATCACAGAGACACTTTTCTTGTCTGATGGGTAGGGCTGGGCAATATAACGATATTATATATCGAATCTTGACATGAGACTAGATATCTTCTTAGATTTTGGATATCGTAATATCGGGATATGGCATAAGTTTTGTCTTTTCCTGGTTTCAAAGGCTGCATTACAGTAAAGTGATGAAAACAATTAGAAAATATTCAGTACTTTTCATTTGTCAAGTATGTAATTCACATATACATAAATAGGCTTTACAATGTGTTTATTTTATATAGACTATTTATTTATTGAATTACCAGAAAACATGCTATATCGTGATATATATCTTTATCGATATATATATATATTAAATTACCTATATCGGGATAGAAGATTTTGGCCATATTGCCCAGCCCTACTGTTGGGTCATCCTGGCCACTCGGACTGTTTTTAACATTAAATGCATAAATAACAAAGCGATCTGTATTGGACGGCCACACTGTCACACTGTTGACCTTTGACTTGCCAGCGGGATACAGACTGCCTCGTCAGCAGGCCACGGTTTCACATTAGCGTGTCCTCAGATGACGGCTGTTTTTCGTCCACCGGCCATACTTCACCCCAAAAACAAAAATACAGCTGGACACACTGGGTTCAATGTGAAACTGTGACTTGTGGTCAAGAGGGAGGGGAAATGAAAGAAAGAGCTTTCGCAATGGACAAAGCTATGCTGTCTAAGACAGGTCCTAGAAAACTGTGGAAGTGGATATGTATGTAGTCTGTATGCGTCAGCAGTCAGCAGCAAGATGTAATCTGATATAGAAGGGACTCCATGTCCCAGGTGAGGGGGCCAGGGACGGCCTTGTGCTAACGCATCAACATCGGAAACCACGACGATTGTTTGCTGAAGCACAATGGGCTCGTCTCTGCTCCTGTCTCTGCCCAGTCATCGTCTTAGCTTCATGCCAACATTAAGCAGTTCTTTGTGTCACCACAATGCAGGTTACGACGTTACTGAAAGTGTCGAGACAATCACACTGGTGTATGTTTTTTTTATTACTGCAAGTGAAAGTGAGCGCGGGGGCAACTCGATGATTGGTGGGTTAGCAGTTAGCAAGGGGAATGCCAATGCCAGACAAGGAATCTGATGACATTGAACAATGCTCAATAATTCAATGTTCAACAGTTGGTCCTTTGTTATTGAATATATGGATGAATATGGATGGAGCTGATACCATTAGCTTTAGCGTTTTGGTGGTCTGGTGTCCTTAATGAAATGCCCACTACCTGTAATGAAGTAATAAACCATGAATGGTTCAAGAACTGCGTTGTATTATTTTTTTTCTTGTATGTGTATTCTCCATGCCTGTCTTAAAGATAACACAGATGACCAGGCGTCAATATCTGATCCCGCAGAATAGAGTTTCAGAGACTTATATTTTGCTCATAATAAACAAATGAAAGCATTATTTCTTATAATTTTTTTTATTATTATTGGTCAGGTCATCCAGCTACCTCACCTGTACTTTTAAGATATCTAAAATCCTTTTAGATTCATAAAGCATTAAACAATCAAAAATAATATTGATCCAACAACAACAAAAATACAGTCAAGTGTTGCTATATTACACATTTCGTAATACTGTATACTGCTGTCCCAGCCTAAACTGCTGTCATAATGTGCAGGTTTTAAATAGCAAAAAGAAATGTACATCAGCGAAATCATACAAGTTTTCAAACAGGTTTTCAATTAATTCATCTAACCAAATCCATGTTATTGAGTAAACAAGGGATGGGCTGTGTGAGAATTATCAATATCAAAGTGGGAGTGTAGGAGTGAGTTGTGTGTGATGGTGTTATGGTCTTAAGGGGAACGCATTGTCCCACAGATAATGTCTCATTAGAGTGTTGTCCTTGTTACAGTAAGAACGGTCTATATAGGTATGGTTAGTAGTATATGAAATAAAGAGCAAAAGCTATACTTTATGGATTATTTCTCTAGTAACATTTTCTGACCCCACAAATGAATACGTGTGTGTGTGTGTGTGTGTGTGTGTGTGTGTGTGTGTGTGTGTGTGTGTGTGTGTGTGTGTGTGTGTGTGTGTGTGTGTGTGTGTGTGTGTGTGTGTGTGTGTGATGAGCCAAAACAGCTCTCGATATACTTTAATCACAATACACTAAACACATGTGACTTATGAAAGCACTACACAGTTTGTAAATAAGGTCAGAAAATGATGGTTCATTTTGACAAACACAATTGCTCCTGTCATTATGTTAATCTTAAATTTAGTGTCTATATATTGTTTGGATTGTGTGTTTTTGTAGTGCCATGAAAATGTCATCTTGCAAACAATCTTTCTAAATCATCTTGACCATGGCATTTATTTGACATAAACGCTAACTGTGATCCTCACTAAATGTACAGTATATTTAGTGCAAGGTATCAGTTCTAGCATTTTGTGTGGTTAGCACTGTCCTTCTTTGAGGACTCTTGAAAATGGCGAGATTCCAGAACACAAAAATAAAACCCAGGGTATTGTGCTGAGAAAGAGCGAGAGAGAGAGAGAGAGGGGGGGGGGGTGGGATAAGAAAGAGGACGAGGGAGCATCCAGGCTGGCAGTCAGGCTTAGAAACCAAAGGTGTTCTCCCCACTGTAGGCCACATAGAGGAAGCCGTCCTCGTCCTTCTCCTTGTCGTACAGCTGGCCCATGGTGAGGCTGCAGCAGAGGATTAGAGAGCAGAGCAGAGAAGGATCACATTGCAACCCCCTTGCAAGCTTTGGAGAAGACCACATGCCCCGATACTCAAATGAACCTTGGCATTTCTAATGACATTCCCCCTGTTTTTTCATCCACGTCCATTTAAAAGTGTGTGTGTGTCTGTGTGTGTGTTTATTTTTACTGATACAAAATAAATATAAGGTCTTATTAACTACAAACAGAAACCTAATATGCACCCAGGTGATCTACCTGGGTTGATCATTCTTTTATTTATCCTTGCAATGCTAAAACAACACCTATTCACATATTTACATTCCTATTACGTGGCCCTATTCTTGTTTGATCTGGAAAAGACAATGCCTCTATTGTCATGTGGAGTTGTGCATATGGGAAAGAGTTTTGCAGTATTTAATTTCAGCTCCCAGAGCAAACCAAAACGATGGCTATCTTTAGCTATTAAGCCTCAATGGGGTGGGCCAATTGATGAGCATGGGGTCAGCCAGCTCAAATTGTCGATGCTTCTAACTAGCTTCAAGTAGAAAGTCAAATGTTAACTGAGCTTGATTCCCAGCGCACCGCAGGAACAGTGTCAGGGTGGTGTTTTTTAATCTAAATTGAGGACACCCACTCTAAAAATATGGGACTATATTGAAACAGGGTTGGTTTAAGAGAAAAGCTGCCAGTAATATGTGTGGTTCTCAAGCAGTCGCCACGCAACATGCTTGCATAGCATGCACTGTGGTGGTGGGGATGGTGCTGAATGCAAGGAGACAGAATAGTGGGTGTTGGTGTATTGTAAGTAGAGAAGATAGGTGTGGCTTCGACCCTCTTTCACAGGAAGATAGGTTTCAAACGCGCCACCAAGTCTACCCGTTCTCGGATGGTCAAACATACACAGTGTGGAAGGTGCTCTTGAACTTTTTCAATGCAAAGAAACCTTAAGTAGGTCAGTGTTAATCGGCACACACATCTAATCTATACAAAGACGCGGCCCTTTCCGGTCTCACCTAGACTGGGGGACCGTTTTGTCGACGAAGAGGAAGATGGCTTTCTCGGAGGGGAGCTGGATGCGTTTTCGGATGATCCACATGAACTGGGCCACGGTGATGTCGGAGGGAACCAGATACTTTCTCTTGTCAATGTCCACTATCTGTGAGCCGGACACCTTCTCCACTATCACCTAGAAGAGATATGCAAACATGCAAAAGGTCATAAAAATTGTGTGTACCCTCTAATCACTGGATAGGGTATCCTTGCATTATAATAAACATCATATATTTCTATATTATTCCTACTTCCTAGTTTATGTTTTGCCACCTAATCAATTCAGATTGTTAGAGGTTGTTCTGGATATTTTAGCTTCCATCGTTCTTGTCGTGTATTTTTTCCTCGAATTCGACCTCATTGAGCTTTGAAAGGTCTTTCAAAGCTTACATGTGTTCCAGTAACAGTTGGTGAGAACAGTAGATCATGTTTAAATGGCCATTGTCATGTGCACAAAAGGGCCACTAGAAACCCATACAAGCAAGTATTTTCTCAGCTTAGTCAGTTTGACACCTCCTGTTGTTGCCATGTATGTGTACTGGGCTCAGTCACTTTCGGACCCTTTGAAACAGAGGTGCTAATTCCTAGTATGTAATATCGTGATGGATACATATATATATATATATATATATATATATATATATATATATATATAAAGATCACATAGAACTTGCACATATTGTAATTCCACATATGAATGTGGGAATAACAGGATTCTACCGCTTTACATCACAGTGCCATTTCATTACTGTTGCTCGAGTCTCTGCAGAATACAACAAAAACAAGGACTTTTTTGTATCTTTGTCAGGACGTAATGAAGCAGTCATTCAGGTGGCCTATAGTGACTCCCCTGTGGATACACTGGGGGCCTTTAGGGGGGTGAAACTCTATCTGCCGATGCGTGCAGGTTGGGTGTGTGCATGTTGTGGGGGTGCAGGAGAAGGCTGGGTGTGGGGTTATGAAATGAATGCAGAACAGGGGTAGCTGAACCATGAACCACAAAGCCCCGTTTATTCTTCCTGGGGGGGGGGGGGGGGGGGGGTTAGATGTGTAGTCCGGTTAGAGACGCTGTCCTTCACTTGCTCACAGATCTATGTTCATCCACCTTCCCCCCCTCTCTCTCACACACACACACACACACACACACACACACCTGCCACTCATGTAGTCAGAGCACTCCCTGTAACTCTCGCCCTCTCTTTCATTTCTCTCACTCACTCGTCTCTCTCCTCCCACCCTCCATCTTCATTCCTTCCCGAGCTGCACCCCTCACTCACCGGCACTCTGTCGGGGTATTTGTTGCGTATTTTGGCTGACTCCACACATCTGTGTTCTAGAGGGAGAAACCAGAGACAAACAGGAAGTCAGATTAATTGGATGAGCCGGGGCCTCTTAGCCCCCTTCATCCCATCACCCAGTGACTACTTGATCCTCCTCCATGCAATGTTCTCTCTCTCTCTCTCTCTCTCTCTCTCTCTCTCTCTCTCTCACAATGAGGGCAGATGACCAAGAAATACAAAATAAACTGTCACTATCAAACCTAGCAAGCAAGCTGTACTATAAAGTTGCTTCAGCCCCCCCGAGAATCATCTTGCTTTACATCCCCGTCCATCAATAGGGTTTGTAAAAGAACCGTTAGATATGTGTTGCACTTTCCAGGCAACGACAACAAGAACATTCATTACCACAGCATAATGCTTACAGCTATGCTGCACAGATAATGCTTTGCTGCAGTGCAATGTCTAAACTGGGTTAGATTTTGTTCAGGCTGCATTCAAAAAGCTAAATCACCCATGCAAATGCAAATGCAAATGTTAGTTATTTTAATTGGAGCCTATCTCTGTTCCCTGTGCCATGCCATGCCATGCCATGCCCGGTCCATCTGCTGCAGGCTGGAGGCCTAGTGTGGCATTAGACTAGGCGTGGTGGACCTCTCCAGGTTTACCCTCCAGTCCAGCTTTAGCACATTAAGGGCTTGTTTTCTACGCCAGCTGACGCCTGGAAAATGTGTGTGTGTGTGTGTGTGTGTGGGGGGGGGGGGGGGGGGGGGGGGGTGAATGGTTTTAAACGAACTATGAATGGATGGGATGTCCACCATGACACATCTGAATGGCACAAGTACAGGCTACACCAAAATGTACACCGTTTCAATAGCCTTAGCACCTGAAGCTGCAGCTGATCGGACAAGGCTAAGCTAAGCTAATGACCTAGTTTTTTTTAGTATTTTGGTGGTGGGGGGGGGGGGGGGGGGGGGGGTACATTTTTACATTTCAATTGTAACTCGCATATATAGCCTACTTGTTTACTCATGCAGACGTGCAGTGAATATGGTAGCAGGGCGTAGACACACACACACAGAGACGCATGCATAGCTGCACTTGGGATGACATCGCCCCCAGCTAACATCATCGACGCAAACATTCACGACAAGCATAACAAATCAAAATCCCTTTTTTGTTTTACCGAGGGAATGATCCTCTTTAAACATCCATTTCATTTTGGCCCGGTATCCTCACACTGAGGCGTGACGCTTAGAAAAAAAAAGCAGAATCCTAATGCGCAAATGAGCGGCTAACGTCGGACGATGTTTTACCAGACGCTGACGCCAAACATCAAAACAAAAACCCGTTTCTCTCTCTCTCTCTCTCTCTCTCTCTCAGCTAGAAGCTTCCTGCGTCCCTGTGTGGAGGTGATGTCACCGTCTGGCCAAACCATTGCACGGCGAGCAGGGGATGGGATGGGATAGGATAGGATGGCAATGGAGGGGGGGAACGTGTATAACGGCATGTCGCTGGTAGATGTTGTTGCCAAGAGACCGGTGGCTGCCATGGCAACCGCTCGAGACGCTGACGCCGAAAGGGACAGGAAGTGGAGAGACAGCGCGTGGCGCGTCCGGTCTGAGTCACCTAGCTAAATAACCCAAAATGCTGCGTTGTTAAAACAAATATCTGCAGATGAGCGAGGGGGGTGCTTTATTTATTTATTGTTTTTTAATTGGCTGTGTTCATATTTTTCGTTTGCAAGCCGTGTTTGATTTTTTTTTACGCTGATACGACTCGTTACCGAGTTAGCGAGTGCTATTGTGCTAATCTGCGGGATTAATGACACTCCGTTGCAGTCGTTGCTTGTTGCTATGGCTTTCTATGAAGCCTACTCTCACCCGGTTCTGATCCGGTACCGGACCAGCGTCTGCACGAAGGCGACGTTGTTTCTGTTCGTTGTTTTGTGCCTTACCTACATTTCACCTCTGCTGGTGGCGTACAGGAGCCAAGGTAACGTGAACGACGATGTCAAACGTCCTCTCCTTTTGTACGTGCATATGTAACTACTTGCTGTTTTTTAAAAAAAAAACTATGTGTGGAAGACAATGTGTGGACATTTTTTGAGTGTTTAAAAGCTGCCTTGTTTCAGGCTTCTGGGTCAAGAGGAGCACCTATGAGGAGCAGCCGGTGGTGAGGTTCCAGTATCAAACCCTTGTTGTTGCATCGACCAACACCAAGGGAGACTATGTAGCCTGGAGTACCTTTCCCAATTTTAACAACATGCTTGGGCCCAACCTCCGTATTCCTACAATCTCGGTAAGTAAGTAAGTAAGTAAGTAAGTAAGTAATTAGGCTGGTCACTTGAATTAAGGGATGGCAGTTGGCAGATGATGTGACACTGCTTAGATTGTCATAGAAATCTTGGTAAACAGAAAGTGTGTGTGTGTGTGTGTGTGTGTGTGTGTGTGTGTGTGTGTGTGTGATGGCCAGGTTCAGGAGCAGGACCAGAACCAGGATGGCAAGTTGGACCGTCTGATCTTGGACATGCAGCTCCCTCTCAAACCCGAGGAGGAAGTGTACAGCGTGCAGCTGCTGCTCACGTTCAGCTACCAGCTCTTTGTACGTCTCTGTCTTCCCCCCGCTAGCCGCTTGCAATGTAATATTCTATGCGACGACTTTATTGTGTTTACTTATTATTTTCTGGTATCGCAATTGTCCATTTCAATCAAGCCCAAAGGAAACCATAGCATGATGCGCAACCCCTGCAGCTGTCTGGTTCCAATAAAGGTTTTGCTTTCAGGAAATGTGTTTTTTTTCTTCATTCAGAGGATGTCCACCGTCGTTATGCAGAGCCTGGCCTACATCCAGTACTCCTCTCCGGTCCCCGGAGCTCAGCTGTTTGTCGCTGGAGACCTGAAGTTACAGCAGAGAGTCCCGCTGCCTCACCGAGGCCTCTACAATGTGTACAATGTGAGAGAACAATGCCCGCCCCCTCTCGTCCCTTTTTTTAATGTTAATTTTCCCAGTGAGCGATTAACATACTCATAAATTCTATTTACATGGCCGCTAATGTTAACGTTATTCATACCGTCCAGAGTAAAATGGAACTGGCGTGTAGTACAGCAGACTGTCCTGCTGTTGCATAACACAGGGGAAGTCATGATTAGTGACATTTGATTGAGCACTGCACTTTCCATCAGCAAACTGAGAAAAAAAACAATGTTCATATGTGAACATTTAGTTTTAAAATTGTGATAAACAAACCTAACCTGACGCAGCAGATGGTTTGTGTTTGTTACACAGAACCATCTGGGAAGTCGTCCGTGGAAACTGTTCAAAAAACAAAACGTTCAAAAAATACTTGGCAGGTAATTGGATGAACCAATCAGATCAACAAACCATATGATGTAGTACGAGAGCAAAAACATATTTTCTTTCGAGAAAAGCCTTCAGTGCCGTTTTGCTCTTCTTTCAATGAAGAAATACTCTCCAGGTCAGATATAAATGATGCTATAGCAGCACCTATGCTAACCTCTTTAGGACCCACTGTAGCCAGGTAGGCTGTAACGGGTTCATTAGAAAGGAGTGACAGGATGCGGATTGTAGGTAAAAATGTTTATTGCCTGACGGTCACAACCGCCTCTCGAAAATGCCCGACCTCAGGAAGTTAGGATAACGGGGAAATTATAACGATAGCAGTGCCTCAGGATGACGTCTCCACGGATGTTTTACTGCAATGGGCCTGGACCCGCTCTCTCTGTGGGGAGAGCACAACATCCCTGAGTCTATATCATCAGTCACCACCCACAGCTGTGTTGGTCCCCGCGATTGAACTGCCCCACGCTCCTCTCCGCAGCCAATGCCAAGCCCCCTTCACACCACAGCCGCCATTGTTGTTTTTGAACAACAATGTTGCTTCTCGCTGTTGTCGCACTGTAGTTCGGCCACAAGCGCAAAACTGAAGCCTGACCAGACGTAAATGTCCTAAACTGTAGAGTAATTATATATCATTTACAATAACATTTTTTAAGCTTAATAATAATAATAAACCGGACTTGTATAGCGCTTTGCTGACACAAGTTGGTTGTATGACACAAGCTTATGTAGTATCATAGTATAACATATTCTATCAACCCACTTGTGTCAGGAACCCGCTCATGTGTCTTAGTAGCACGTAACTCGTAACTCATTATGTAAGTTACTAAGTAACTTGTGGTATTTACATCCAATTAGATCATATGAAACCATTTCAATGGTTGAACAATAGTCAAGTAAGCAACAATCGTCAAACAAATGTTAACTCCTTAGGCCGTGTTCACACCTGGCGTTTTTTTTGTTTCTCCCAGCGCTCTTTTTACATTGTATTCCTATGTAGCAGAGCGCTTTTGGAAAACGCCCCTGGCGGTTTTTTAAACGCCTCTCTCGGCGCTTTTTTCTCCCGCACCGAGCGTAAAAAAAAGTTGAAAAAAGTTCAACTGTCAGAAAAAAAAGCGCCTGACATCAGGCACTTTTTTGACAACTGACCAATCGCAAGCGGAACATTGACACTTCATCACGAAGGAAACTCTCAACTGTCAAAACAAGAAACAATGGCGGACAAATCACTCGGGGAAAGTGCCGGTGGAGCGATTGATAGTTTTAATTACGGAACATGTCGAGATGTACGACATGTCTAATAGGCTCTACCACAACACCACAAAGAGTCCATATGGAAGCAGATCGGGTTGATCCTCCCGATCTGCCATTTTGTAGATGCGTAGTAGGCGAGTAACGTCGGGGTCTAGCGTGGATTCGTTGTTAGGCGATAGAAAAAACGCTCTCGGCGGTTTTAGGACAAAAAGCGCTGCCAGCTTCTTTTTTTTTGTCGAGAAAGCGGTTGGCTCAACTTTTCCTTATCACAAAAAACGCCAGGTGTGAACACGCCCTTAGTTTACTAGAGGAGCGAACACAAATAGCAAACACAATTATATACATTGCAACTACAATATTTGTATTCCTCTGTTAACTCTCATTCTTCTTTACATTCCAACCAAGGTGTCTGTGATTGATGGCTCGAGTCCCTTTGCCAGTGCATACAATCTCGTCGACATAATCAGGGCCTATCACGAACGTAATTGTGAGTGTACACTCACTGTATAAACAATGCACACATGTTCAGCGCCCCATATAGGCCTTATTCACCTAGCGGCCATCTTGGTTCTAAACTAAGATGGCCGCCAGGTGAATAATGTCTATACCACATGCTTTCCAGTCCAGTGAAACATAGTACATACTGCACAAAAATAATAACCTCTATTCAAGAGTATGCGTGGTCATTTTTAGAGGGGGATTTCATGGAGTCTCAGTGTCTATCTCCGTCTCCTTCTTTATCCCAGTGACCACGGCCCTCTCATGCCCCAGCCCAGTGTGGAGCGTGGGGAGAGCGACCGGCTCTCCTTTCAGGCTCAGCGCTGAGATCAGCTACCCTCTGGAGGTCATCAGATATCCTTTCATAAAGATAGATCATCTACACACACTGCATGTTTGTGTGAAATATATGTATATGTTGCATAGTTTGGCTTCAGCAAGGCCTGATGAATTTAGAACTATAACTGCATTCACACCAAAAGTGGACAAAGAGGAAAATGATCCCGGAAGTCATTCATTGGTATTGGGAGCCAGGCGGAGAAAGAGGGAAAAGAGGAATTGGCGGAGGCGGGTGGAATAGGCGACTTAGGAGGATTAAAAAAGTTTAAAATCCTCCAACTTTATGTAAATGAGCTATGACGCGTCTAGGAGGGAAAGGTGGAAAATCCATCGAAGGCCAATGGGGATGTCTCGTTCTGCCGTCGTCCCTCGGTCAGATCTGTCCCAGAGAACAACCCGCGTAATTTTAGTTCCTACCAAACATTCGTTCCAAGATGTTGCTGGAAATGCTGATTGCTGCCGTAGCAGAACACCCAGTCCTCTGTGATTTGACAACATTACATTTGGCAAAATCAGTCAGTACGTTTACATGCACAGAATAAACCCGATTAAAGCCATTGCTCGTCTATGCTCCGCAACTGGTCAACTGCAATTGTCCGCGTATACATGGCGGCGAGTAATCCGATTCATTGGCCGGAGCATGTCATACCCCGGTACGATAGGTGGCGCTGTGCCCATTTCAACTAGTGGTAGTAGAGCCACCGGTTGACCCCTTTACGTCACCAGCAACAACAAACTCATTCGAGAAAGCGGTGTTTCAGCAGACAGCTGTCAGTTCACTTCGGGTGATAATCATTTCTCCGCCGCTCCACTGTTCCTCTCGGTCGTATGCCGACTCGGTCGTCCGCGGAGCGGTCCGCATACGACCGAGAGGAACAGCGGAGCGTCGGAGAAACGATATGGACCCGAAGTGAACTGACAGCTGTCTGCTGAAACATCGCTTTCTCCTCCATGTCGCGTTTCAGTCTGGACTTCAGAGAGTCAAAGCCAAAGTTAATTTCCCCCAATTTCTTTTCCCCATGGGCGAGATAAACCCGACTATGAGTCTTTACTTGTTGTGTACCAGAGAGTCGGAGAACCGACGCAGTCTGTAAGATTCATATATCAGAGAATACCGCCGTCAGTTCGGCCGCGCAATGACTGAATAAAGATCGTAGTTATTTTACAACCTCGTTGATGAGCAACATTTAGAAAAACATGGACTTTAAATTCAGCCTTGGGTTAAATCGAAGCGTAGTGTGTACTGAATGCACGTTGATGATGATACACTCCTTATAGGGGTAACTACATTGGCACGGCACCGCTTCCTCCATCTTCTGCGCCAGCTTTTTAAATAAATCGCCGACCCAAAGTTAGTTGACAGCTGTCTACTGAAAACATATTTCTCCCACCAGAACAGCTCTGAATGAATGAATAAAGATCGTAAACACGTCGGGAGAAAAAAACATTTATTTTGACAGATGTGCCCGAAGTCACTACTTTACAACCTCGTTGATGACCCACATTTAGAAAAACATGTACTTTTAATTCAGCCTTAGGTGAAATGGAAGCGTAGTGTCCGCGTGCTTCCACCTTTAATGAATGCCATGCGCGCTCCCGCGGCCGGGACACAATTCTTATAGCGCCACCTTTTTAAATAAATCGCCGTTTCTCGTTATCCCTTATCCGACGGCGACAACAACAACAACAAGACTATCGTCTCCTTCTACTTCCGGTTCACGGCCCCGGGAAAAGATCTCGAGCATGCGCAGAACGCAATTTAACGGATAATCCAATCCGACTGGTTACATGCACGGTTTAGTCGGCTATGGATCGCATAATCTAGGGGTCTTAACCTGATAATGAGAGGGTCGACTCGAACCGATTTTAGCCGGATTAAGGTGTATACATGCATTTTAGTAATCCAATCATTGTTGGGTTAAGCCAAAAAGTCGACTTTCTTGAGTGTCATGTAAACGCACTGAGTGTTTTATTTGGGATGATCATTTCCGTTTGCGTGGTGGTGTTTGACGCGTGTGGTGTTTAACCCTTTAAATTTAGACGCAAGAACGAACATTCTGAAGGGTGACAAAAGCGACATAAGCGATTTAGGGGGAGTGGACAGGGGGGATTCCTCTTTTTGCGCTTTCGGTGTGAACACACAGTAACACCTTTTTCTTTTTTTCTCTGTCCTCTTCTTCTTTTGTGATAGGAGTCCAAGTGTGCTCACGGGTGGGTTTTTATGGGCTCTTGACACACAATGTAAAGTGGATGTCGCCATTCCTTAAGTGCTTCATTATTGAGTAAATACTGACGCTTTTGTCCAAAGCGACTTACAATAAGTACATTTGTTAGGAGAAAGTGCAACAGTAAATCATTATCAGTAGAGTAAGGATTTCACAAGAACGAGTTTCAAGCACAACCAATTGCTAAGTTAACTGATTGCTAGTATAAGTGCTAAAATACTAAGCGCAGATTATCAAAGTAAGAACCAGGACATACAAACATAGAATAATTGCAAAGTTGACTTTAACACTTTGTGTGTGTGTGTGTGTGTGTGTGTGTGTGTGTGTGTGTGTGTGTGTGTGTGTGTGTGTGTGTGTATTTGTCGCCACCAGTCACTAGTGTTAAGGACAATACTGGTTAGGCATAGGACTTACATGGATTGTATCATTAAAAATCTTTTTTTAATTACTTTCCAGGGGAAAATTGTATTTGTATAAGTTGGTCAAAAGCATTAACTGGTCATCTTTGCAATTTCTTTCTGTTGATTTTCCTATTCACTGTACTGCTTGCTGTGCGTACGGACCCTGTACGCACAGCAAGCAGTAGGGTCAGACCCTGCGCGCACATTTTCTCCTAAAGTACGCACATTTTCAAGCCAACAACAAATTGATAAATCCCACGTTTTGGCGAAAAACTGCATATGCATGTTTTACGCACAGATTTTTTTCGTACGCAACTTTGATAAATGAGGGCCCTGGACCTTAGAAACTGAAAATGTTGTATGGGAGTCAACTTATTCATGTTTAAGCCAAGCAGAGCGCTCCTTGACAGCCCTCCCCCTCTCCACCTACCGACCCGGGTTCTGGGAGACCATCAAGTGTGCCTGGATCCAGTACGTGAGCGTGCTGCTCGTCTTCCTCTGGGTGTTCACACGCGTCCAGACCTTTGTGTTCCAAAACCAGGTCCTGCCCACTCTGCCCGTCCCCATGGTGAAGCCTCATCTCATGTGACCACCTCTGGTGCTGAGAGAAATAAAGTCATTTCCATGGCTCCAGAACCAATGCCAGGGAGAGGGGTGCGTCTAGTGATGTCATACTACTGTGATATTATGGTCACACACACACACACACACACACACACACACACACACACACACACACACACACACACACACACACACACACACACACACACACACACACACACACACACGGGTATACATAATTCGTAACTTGGTTGACTGTTTTAGACATTCTGACCGAAACTGTCTTTTATGTATTTTGGTTTTGTACATGGATTTAGATATAATAAATGCAATTTCTTATATTTTTACATTGTGTTCATTCATTTTATATTGTTGCTATTTAGCAATTATAGAAGCCACATTTAATACTACATTGAAGCTACACTACAACTACTATACTGCAGCTATTCACTCCATTAAAAGATATATGAAGTAGAACTTTTCTCAAGAATAAAACACGCCCATCCATGAGTCAATTCATCCAGGGATTTTTTTCGCCTCACATAATTTTATTTTGGTCCACTCCTGCCCAATGTTGTGAAAGAGACATTTTTGGGTCTATGTGTATGTAGCAGTCAACTCTGCCACACGCCACCTAAGCTTAGCTTTTGCTGGGGCCCTCCGACACAGGACACAGGTTGTTGGGTGAGAATATACATCCATTTATTGGAGATGGCAAGATGTTAAAAGCCGAGCAGATGTAACATGACAGTGGCTCTCTCTTTCCTGAGTGTGTGTGTGTGTGTGTGTGTGTGTGTGTGTGTGTGTGTGTGTGTGTGTGTGTGTGTGTGTGTGTGTGTGTGTGTGTGTGTGTGTGTGTTGATAGCTGGTTTATCCTGGGTGCCACAGGACTCGGACCAGGTGAGGCTGTAAACCAGCTATCAACCACACACACACTGCACAGCGTATTTTAGCATTTTCTAAGGCAGAGAAAGACACACACACACCACTTTTTATGGAGCAGCCCGTATGAGCGACAGGGGGAAAGTGATGGGTATTAATGGGTAAGCCTATTTATCAAGACAATAAGCAAAAATGTAAATACCACCACCACCACCCACCCTGGGTTTGCGTTACTTCACCCCCCCCTATCGGCCGCCACGGGGGTCCCGCCTGCAGCGTTACCACCACCACCCCTCCCTCCGAGTTAAATGGACTTGTCCTCCTCGTCCTCACACACACACACACACACACACACACATATACCACTCCCACTCCCACAGCCTGGCCGCTCAATGGCCACGTCCCAAAGCCTTGACTCACTCACTACATAAACGGAGTGCGGAGCGGCGGTACCGGGGTCTGGAGGAGGACTTTTCTTTACTTTACTTTACTTTTTTCTTTTCTTTTTGTTTGTTGGGGTGGGGGGGGGGAGAAGAGAGATACATGGTGTCGTCGCCACAGGCCCACATGCTCCGTCAAGGTAAGGAGGCTACTTTACATCCTTCCTTCCCTCTTAACTGGGATCGCTCCCCCCCACACACACTCCACGCTGGAGCTGCGGTCCCAGCTAACCCCGGGGTAGCGGCTCGGTTCGGCCGCAGAGACCTCAACTTTTTTGTCGGCGGAACAAAAAGAAAAAGAAGAAGAAGAAGAAGAAGCAGAAGCGAGTGTGAAGGCACGCCATGTGTCCTCAGCCCCTATTATTAGTCCTAGTATCAGAAATACGACGGAGGAGGGGAAAAAAAGAGCTGCGTGTGTGTAAAGATGCGGAGAGATGTCCGTCAGATCAGGCCTATAAATAACAATGTTAAGTCTTTTATTGATTGTGGGGGGGGGGGCTACTAATGTTGCCAACTGTATTGCGCAATAATAGAGAATAAGTGAGTTCCCTTGTTCTCCGCGGTGTCGGGTTGACACTCAGTGGTTCCCTTGAGCAAGGCTTCAGAGACAGTGGTTATAGGGGGGGGGGCACTGCAATTTTTGGTGAAAAAAGCCTGGGAACAGTTCTGTTCATAGGGATCCCGGCTGGCTGCCTGGCTGCCTGCATTCACGCCGCCTGCACAACACACAGTAGGGGCCACAGCACATCTTGGGGCACATTAAACTACTTGGCTACTTTACTTAAGTTGGTACCGAGGTAAATAGCCTAGATTATATTGTAGACTAGTGTAGAGTAAAGGGCATACAGTTTAAATCCTGGGCTGGTCTCATGATTTCATCCCATCAGCAAAAAGGGATTACTTATTTTCAGCCTGTCCAATTCCAACGTGAATGCATTCATTCAATTAGATTGATTTTTAAAATGCCAATGTTTTTGAACGTTTTTATAACGTATGCAGTAGTTTCAGCCCCTCCAGTAGGCTATAATAGTACAAATGAATAACGAAAGAGGTAAGAAGAAATAAGAAGAAAAAAAAAAAAAAAAAGATAATAATAAGAAAAACCGACCAAATGAAATCTAGACGAAAAAGAAATAAAGATTGACTTTACTTATCCCACATCAAAGTTCAAGTTAGAGGGGTCGCTAGGATGCATTGTTCATGATATCCTGGAGGGAGGAGATGAGCCTGTCAGGGCCTGCTCTTTGAGCAGCCATGCGGCCCATGTATCACAAGCTCCTCAGACAGGCAAGGAAACAATCAAGTCAACAATTATAATTAGATGGAGACTCATTGTTGGCATAGCTGTATCTATGTACCTGACTGTCTGCTTGAGCCAGAACTTCAGTTTGGCATTAGGTTAGTTAATCCTCTTGCTATTTCTATTAGGTGTATTTGCATTAAAGTGGCCACACCTAAATATCGCATGGATTCTTCCATTGGGTTGGGTCTGGTCTGCTTTCCGCTGTCGTCTTTAAATTTGACTCGCCTTTGGGCTTGACTTAAGTCACCCATCATCTGCTTTTTATCAACTGTCCTGGAAGGCATTTGCCAATCATTTTAGCATCTGAACAATGACTCTGTTTACATGCACACAATATCCCGGTTACTGACCGGGGATTGTAGGATCGCAAGGCTTCATGATGGTTTCCATTATATAACTTGTAGAATGACCTTTGTGACATTCTGAAGTTTTCTTGCCACTCCCCATCATCACATCATCACAACCCTCGCCCATCTCCCCATCATCATATCATCACAACCCTCTCCCACCAATCTTGGTTGCGAACTTTCATCCATAGTCTGCAGGTGTCGTGATGGGGCGTTGGCATGAACTGTAACCTAGGGATGTCTTCTATTGCCTGTCGCTCTTGTTTTCCATAGTGTAATATGCAAAGTAGCACAATTGTTTGCCATAGCATTCAGTGTTGTAAAATTGCTAAAATAAATGTATACACAAAGACTAAAATGAGCAGCATCTTCAGCAGTAGCCAGAAGTTTGGGATAAGTGCGGGAAAGCAAGAGGGCGCTTTTGGAATATGCACCTTTCATCATGTATACAGGAATATGGTTGGTGTATTGCCGGTTGTAGGGGTATTGCGTAGTCAATGAGTCTCTCTCTCTCTCGCTCTCTCTCTTAGTTTTTGTTGGTTTTTTTCCTCCCTCCCTCCCTCCCTGTCCACTTACCCACTCCATTATCCTTTGTGCAGCAGCAGAGTCCCGTGGTCTCAGAGACGGAGAGAACAACAGAGAACAATAAGTTGAACCACGGCAGAGAGTGAGGGATCTCCCACAGCTTCACTGACACGGTTCCTCTTGAGCCACTGGAAAAGGAGAAAGGCTGCCTGGGACCCCAGGCCAGCAACATGACTCGCAGGAGACTGGGCCCTGTGACCTTGGCTTTCCTGGTGCTCCTCCAAGGCACTGCGGTGGTGCTGCTGCTTGGCTGGTACACCCAGGTCAGCCCCTGCCGGCGGCCCTCGCCAGCCCAGGGCAAGGTCCACGTGCTGCTGGTCTCATCCTGGCGCTCCGGCTCCTCCTTCCTGGGCCAAGTCTTCAGCCAGCATCCCTCGGTCTTCTATCTGATGGAACCCGCCTGGCATGTCTGGAGTCAACTGCCAAACTACGGCGCCCGCAACCTGAAGATGGCAGTGAGGGACCTGGTCCGCAGCGTGTTCCAGTGCGACCTGTCGGCGGTGGAGGCCTACCTGCCTGAGCAGCACAACTTGTCCTCGCTGTTCATGTGGAGCCAGAGCCGGGCACTCTGCTCCCCGCCGGCGTGCACACTCTCCCCCCGCAACCAACTCAGCAACCCGGCCGAGTGCCAGCGGCACTGTGACACCAGGGGGCTGCGGGGCGCTGAGGAGGCCTGCCGCACCTACAGCCACGTGGTGCTGAAAGAGGTGCGCTTCTTCGAGCTCGAGTCCCTCTACCCACTCCTCCGGGACCCCAGCCTGGACCTGCGGATCGTCCACCTGGTGCGAGACCCACGGGCCGTGTTGTTCTCCAGGGAGAATGCCGCCAGCGCCTTCTACAGGGACAACACCATCGTGCTGGACCACGCCAAGGTCCCAGACAGAGAAATGCAGCTGGAGGTCATACAAGAGGTGTGTCGCAGCCACGTGCGCATCAACGAGCGAGCCACCCGGAAGCCCCCTGACTTCCTGAGGGGCCGCTACAAGATGGTGCGCTACGAGGACATAGTGCTCAACACCCTGGAGGAGGTCAATGACATATACAAATTTGTCGGCCTGGAGATGACCACGCGGGTCGGAGAATGGATCTACAAAGTGACCCACGGGAAAGACTCTAGGGTCGGCACCTTCCAGATCATCTCACAGAACGCCACAAACCTCTCCCAGGCGTGGCGTGCCACGCTGGACCACGCCAAAGTGGGGCGTATCCAGGAGTTGTGTAAAGGTGCCATGTCATTGCTAGGGTACAGGACAGTCAATAGTGTCCAAGAGCAGAAAAGAGTTGATGTGGACACCGTCATCCCTAAGGAAGGGTACCAATTTAGCTGGCTCCCGGCCAAAACAGAGATTGACAAAGGTAAACAGACCGTATAGCCGCTCGTAGAGACACACTGTTCTGTGGAGACCACACACCTTTTAGTTCCTGACTCTGAGACGATGCATTCGTGGACACGCTATCTGCTTTGACCAAATGCTAAGATACCCTAGGGTTTATGCAATGTTTTGTGCGGAATGCCGTCTGACCTGTCAAAAACTGATGCCAGTTGATGATCACAATGAAGAATTTATTGTTTGGTAGTGCTTGGTTCTCTCTTTTAGTTGAGCAATAACAACAACTGATACTTTGTTGAACTGATACCTAACATTATTCAAATTGACAATAGAAAATAGAACCTATAAAATCTGGAACAGACGCATACAAATGATGGTGAACAAACAATGGTTTGCCAAAGGTCAGACATATTTGAATTGAAATATAATGTCTCCTGTAAAATATTTACAGACGTGTTGGAAACATGATTCAAGACAAATGTTTATACCAATGTTTAATATGTTATCAGCATACATTTGAACACATCGTTCTTTTGTTTCTTACAATCTACCTTCCACCCTTCACCCTTTCGTTACTAAAAATGAATAAATAGTGGTCACTTTATTGTTCATACTGCTGTTGTATGTTAAATGGAAAGGGGAGAAAAAAAGTATTTCTCATGTTGTCACAAAATCCCAAAGATCATCTCACTTGTGAAATGTATTTGGCAAAACCAAATTGTAGTTCTTAAAGATGTTCATTTGATCTCTGTCAATGACTGCTGTTAGCCAGTTGTTTTTGTCAACTAAATGCCAGCTCTGGGATGTTTGATGTACTGCTGATTATGTCTATCCATCATCCAGACTTTGGTCTTAACACCTTTTGGAAAATACTTCAATTGCTTTGAATATGACACACTTGGTTAGCTTTAAAGTGAACAGGGCCAAATTAACTTCAATATGAAGTTATGAAGTTCTTGTTGATCATAATTAGTTCACAAGTGCCAACCAAAATGGGTCAATGGACACTGTTAGTGCTGCTGTATATTGACTATTATGTATTGATGACCCAAGTAACTATTTTGGTTTTTGTGTATAAATGATTTAGGCTATTATACAGATATTTAAGTTGAATATTACAATAAATATTAACTTGTAAATCTTTTTGCCTGCATAATTCTTATTTCCTTTTAATGCACCAGTAGGATATGCAAGGTAGGCCATGTATGTTGCTGTGGATGGCCATCCAAATTGTTAATATTGATGATGAAGATAAATAAAGCAGACACACAAACAGATAAATAACTAATACAGGTTATTTATCAGTGGCCTATACCACTGCCCCTTTGCCCTGCTGAACAAAATAAATCATATTGTTATTATAGTTTTTACTACTGCTAATGCTTTTATTGCTATTAATATTAATGTAATTATTGTTCGTAGATAAAACCAAATTGTTGTTATAAAAGTAGGCTAATAAGATGATAGGAGCATGTGTGTCACGTGACACTAGCATCCAGGAGCTGACAGAAAGAATGCAGGTGCTATTGCACTCTGTGAGAGGGTGAGTCTTCATCTACCAGGAAATAATTATTGACAAATACAATTGCTAGACATGTTACCAGGCCCAGCGCCAGGATGAAGTGACTGATTTGATTTAACCATGCAATAGACTTAGAAAGGCTGAATAACAACAACAAAGGCTACTGTTTAAAAATCAAAGAATACATCAGAGCACTCATATAAGAAGATAGCCCTAGCAGAGCACTAAATACTTTTTTATATTTATATTTTCTATAGATACATAAAGCTTAAACAGGTGGCAAAAAATGCAACTGAGGGGGCTAAGCCACCTTAAGCCCCCTCGTGGTGCCGGGCCTGGTTGTTCATACTAGCCTACCAGTAAAACATTGTTGAATTACTGTTCACTAACTGTACCTGTCCGAAAATCAGGTTAGAGGGACGTGACCATGTTCACGTTAATACATGTAGGCCTATGTAGTATATTCTTCTTGGCTGCCAGAATACTGGTCTGTGGATGATGAAATTATGGAGGTCCGCTCCCAAAAGTGTCTGAGTAAATAACTTTTTATTTAACAGAGAACACAAGCGGGATGACATTCTATGCATCTGAATGGTGGCCGAATCTGAGTCCGAATCCCCCAAAGGGGTCCGAAACTCTGAATCCTCTCTAATGCACACACTTCTTATACCCTCTTTTGGCCATCTGGCGTGATAGTCAAGCAAGATGAAATAACACACCTAGACTGTTTAGATTTACAACACCTTATCGTAAACCACATACGGAAACACTTTCTGAGGTCTTCAGGGCATCTTGTTGTTTCAGCAGCCTGGGGTCATCAGGATTACCCCTAATAGCTTACTAGGAGACACAGGAATGTTCTCCCATGACACATCACTATTCTACATATAAAGATTGAGTGTAATACAATGAATAAAAGAAAGAAGTAGAATAACCTGTAAATGTATATCAGAAAATACACTACACCTACACATATGGCCCTACTGCAGTTGACAACAGCAAGCCTACATTGCCATAGCTTTTAGCTACAAAAAAAGCCATGAGGTCAGTCAGGTGCACTTCATTGGACATTTCTGTTCAGAAATGTAAAAAAAAAAAAAAGACAAAAGGGTCTATTGGGTATGGCAAGAGCTGCCACATCTTGGCTTGAGGTAGGTCAATGTTTTTGATGCCCCCCCCCCCCCCAATGGGAGGGCCAATGGGAGGGCTGGGATGAGGAGCCAGAAGGATCAGGGGAAGAGGTCTGGGGTGAGTTTGGTGGGTAAAGGTCAAACTTTGTTGTAACACTTTGTATTAGTCCTTTTAATCTGACCTTATATGACCTGCCTGGAAGTGTTGTAACAACACATGAAGAAAAAAACACGTAAGAATCCAACCTGACCAGATCCATACAATACCTCAGTCATGGACAAATGAAGGTGTGTGTTATCTGTACAGATTGAAGGCTGTAGACATCATGTCACCACCCCCCCCCCCCCCCCCCCCCCCGTCAACAATCACGCAACGCCAAGGCCGGTCCAGGACTAAAATTGCCCGGGCCGAATTTTGTTCCCAGTCCGCCCCTGGTGCTGTGTGTTATCGGTTATCTGTTATAGACTTGTATCCCTTGTGTAGGCCTTGTACCCGCCTCACCCATTACTCAGCGACATTGTTCTGCTTCTTCAAATACTCAGACACTGTCGTCTTGGGCACATTGAAGACGTCATTCTGGACAGGGCCATGACACAACTTGTTTTTGATACTGTATAAATATGTGCCTAAGGACTTGAATAAAGCAGAAGCATTGTGATCACACAGTACCCATTGTCTCGGTCACTTATATGAGGTGCCGTTTGGAAACCTTTGCTGCTCAAAAAACGTGCTTCACTTGTTCCAGATTTAGCACGAGCTTTGCTTACTTTTTTTCCCAGATTTAGCAAATAAACACCCCTCCAAAATGCACTGCAATTTTCACGTCACTTTTCGCATATATATACAATTAGAATTATAGGCTATGTTAAATCTAAATCTTAAATCTAAATCTACATCCTAAATCTACATTTTATATCTAAATCTAAATCTTATATCTAAATCCTTAATCTAAATGCTAAATCTAAATCCTAAATCTACATCCTAAATCTACATTTTATATCTAAATCTAAATCTTATATCTAAATTTAAATCTAAATGCTAAATCTGAATCTAAATCCTAAATCTAAATGCTAAATCTTATATCTAAAATCTAAATCCTAAATCCTAAATACATACAACAGATATGCTAATTGTCATATATATTCTAATTCGCTCTGACTCCTAACCAGTCATATTTCGGGGGCGGCATCACGTGCATTGGCCAGGACTTGCGCACTCAGACAGCAGTTCCCGCTCTTTGACATCTTGCTCATATCCAATCTTAGCCTAGAAATCTAGACGCCTAGCCTAGAAATCTAGACGCCCCTAGCGGCAGCAAATTTAATTTGCAGCCAGGGTCAGTCTAGCACTTGCCGTTGGTTTGCACTGCTGGAAACAGAAAATCTGTCAGGCCAATCACATCGTGAGGGGCGGAATCGGAAGCCTGGCTACCATGACGACTGAGTTGTGACGGTTCCATGTTAGAGGTAAACAATGGCTGCTGCTGCTGGCAAACAGCTGTCTTTCGACTCGGCTTTGGCCGCAACTCTTCTTCAGTTTCCACAATACACTTTCTTCTTACTATTTTTCCACAATCCACCATACGGAACACTTCCACATGGACTAATTTCCGTCGCTCTGACTACGTCACCTTCTTGGTTGCTCTGATTGGTTGTAGCACTATCCTATTGCGTGCAGAGGGAACTTGAAAGACAACCGTTTATCCCGCCCCCACTGCCAATGGAGCAATGCCAGACCCTACATCTTTCTGATGTGGGTCTGGCTTGCCAGACTAATCCAATCTGGCAAAATAGCGAATTCTGGCAAAGTAGCTAGTAGGATAGACCGTGTGGTTGCAGCTGGGGTAACAGTAGCTCTGCAGGTCCGATCTACAGGGACAGCGACTTCATCTCACACTGCTTTGGCATTGGTAAGTTTCTTAAAATCATAAGTATTGAAAGTGTCCATGGTAGACATGTCACCCCAGGCTGGTGTAGTACTACTCAGGACAAGCATTATGAGCAGGGCTGGAGAGGAAGTGAGCTGAAAGGCATAGCCCAGCTACATAACGTTAGCATGTAGAAAGGGTCCTAATTCACACTGCAATGCCCCATAAGTCTATGGCTTATACAGTTAGCTAGCATTAGAAATACATGATTTTGATTGAATTCACTTTAACATAGCTCACTACAGATTAATGTATGCTATCTGTATGAAAAATACCCTTTCATTATTTAACCAACAGTAATTTACTCTTTCAATCTATTTAGGTATCAATGCCACCTGAGGCAATAGTGCCTACATCGCAGAGATTGGTAAAATGTTCTGAAATTGGGAATATGTATTCACAATTGGTGGAAGGGGAGGCAATTTGAGCACATATTTGAGCACATCGAGTCCAAAAGCTCTCATAGGTTTTGCTACAATATTCATTTCATACATAGGCAATGGGGATCATAGACGCTGCATTGACTGCTTCAGCTCGTTGCTGCGATAGGTCAACGTCGCCGCCATATTGGAGAGGTTAACACTGGCCTGTAAACAAATACGAGTAAACAGGAGAGCTGTAACATGTCGCAAGTGCTTGCACTGCTGCCTCACAGCAAGAAGATCCTGCCTGGGGTTGCTGTGTGCTCAGGTTGGTTGTCTCGCTGGGGCCTTTCTGTGTGGAGTTTGCATGTTCTCCCCGTGCTTTGCTTGGGGTTTCCTCCGTATATCATCAATAAGAACCCCCCCATCAAAAACATGCACGCTCATATTCCACATACTGAGGCAGAAGACACCATTTTGCCTCAGCAGCAGTCTGTCACAGATGACACTTTCAGTCCACGCAATGAGCATGAAATGCTGGAACTCTCCCAACATACTGATCCATTTCATGATGATCAAGATCATGGCAAATCTAATTTCCAGAGAGTTCAAATGTTTGCATTGAATAAATTAACAGCAGTCCATCAACATGCTGTGTAACAGACTTGGTAAGACTACTATTTGGACGTCTTAAAAAATGGATTCCGGATGTAGCCTGGATTATTGTTATGATGGAAGGTCCATTGCTGTCCTAGTAAGAGTTTGGGGGTTAAGGTTGTTGGTCAAAATGTCTTTGTGCTGTTGTGAAATTAAAGTGCATTGAAGGGGGGGGGGGGGGGGGGGGGGGGGGGGGGGGGGGGGTTCGCGATAATATCGGCGCTAAAAATATTATCGCCGATAAAAATCTCGCGTTATCGCAGCCGATAACACCGTTATCGGCCCATCACTAATTTTGATACAAAATGAGAAGTAGAAGTAAATGTATCTTTACATGTATCACGTTTTTTTAATGTATTTTTGCCTATCTCTATAAATGCTGCAGCCACCTAGCCTGACCTAACCGCCACTGGGTGCAGCGCAAGAGATAACCAGAAGCGAGAGATAACCAGATATTTTGCTTGTGCCCTCACTGGGCCCTTTAGATATCGTGGGCAATTGCCCAGTTGCCCATATGGTTAATCCGGGCGCCTTGGGCGTGTTGACTAGTCGACATGCTCATAAACCCGTTCGCGTTGGTAAGAGACGAGCAGAGTACAGCGTCCGCTCGCAGAGCAGAGTCTACAGCGTCCGCAGTCTACTGTGAAACAATTCACTCCAAAAAGGGTTAGGGTTATGGTTAGGGTTAGGGTTAGGGTTATGGTTATGGTTAGGGTTATGGTTAGGGTTAGGGTTATGGTTAGGGTTAGGGTTAGCGTAATCTATCACCGTGACCGGGTTATTATTGGAGTGAACGGACGCTGTAGACTCTGCTCTGCAAGCGGACGCTGTAGACTCTGCTCGTCTCTTACCACCGCGAACGGGTTTATGAGAACCCAGATCGTTTCACACAGACGCGGGAGGGTACCTTTTGCATCAGTATCAGACGTCTAGGGGCGTGACAAATCGTTGTATATTACGAGTTGGGATGAGAACCGGCTGGAAGTGCAGGTGTCCGTCTCACCGTGCACAGTAGTGTGACGATTTATGCTATTAAGTTAACAGAGAAAACACGTCTCTCACTGTTTAATAACAGAAAAACAATAAGCATTCATTAGACATAAACTCGATCCCTCTCCTTCTCTCCCTCTTTTTTCACTATCACGTCTTAACAGTGAATTTGATCATTTCATGTACGTAGATATTCATCTAACATCATTTACAGTGGTACGACAGATTATTTTGTAACTTTGTTTTAGCTTTAAAAAATAATCAGGCCCCCCCAGATGTTTGCAGGCCTACCCATTAGCTACGTTCTGGCTCCGCCACTGATCAGCAATAGTGTAAAATGTAATTGCAAAATCTTAAACATCAGTAAATACAGTTTACAAACACAAGTGAGCAAGACAGCTGAGTGAGTGTATTATAAGTGTATTATATAAAACAAGCACAGTATCTGTGCACATAAAACACAACAATCGCCATATAAACAAATTATTTTAGAGCTGAATACAAATTTACACTTACATTATCAACAAGAGGTACATATACAGCCCAGAATGATGCTTTGCTTTGTAACTTTATTTTAATAACATTCCATACACAATCAATAACTGCAAGAATCATTTAAATGGAATAAAACTATTCATAGAACTGCATTTTCAATTAAGCAACATTTTGAGGGCTGAGAACCAGAAGTGAGATTTTGGAGGTTATTTGGTGCCAAACAGAGCTCCATTCATGAGAGCTACCAGGAAGTAATAATCAAATTCATCATCGTGCTAGAGTTTTTGAATTGACAAAGATCTAAAGTTCATTAGAATAGGTGTGAGCAATAGGATAGTGCTTTGTTTCATCGTGAATACAAGTTACTTTGGGATGTGGGAGAAATCCAACAGCTGGAACTTGGCTGCTCCTTGTTGCATATGCCAGGATGTGACCAGGGCACAGAGTCAGCAAGAATGCCTTTTCTTTCTCGGTTAATATCCTGGCCACGAGTCTTTCGCCAAGCTCTTTGTCTTAAATAAAAGAACATTTCAGAATTGTATTATTATAACCATAAATATTTTAAAACATATTTTAACATGCCCTCAACATAATGCAATGGGTATACAAGATTTATAAAACGTATTCATAGTTTTGACTAATTCCTAAATTAATATATTAATGTAAAGTAAAATAAAATCCACATATTCAAACTTCATAAACATCACTTTTCTATGCAACATTGATTTGAACAAAATATGTTCCAGTAGCAACAAGTAAAATCAAGTTATGGGTTTGTTGTCTTTTGTTGATGCTGGAGATGTTGGAGATATTCGCACATGCACAGAGAGTGAGAGACGTTCTCTTTCTACGGCGTAAAAGTAGTTAAACGCTGTTAATATCTCCATTAACTCTCATCAGTCTACTGATGGCAAGTTGTGGTCCGCTAACTTTTTCATCCAGCACCCCCCCACCCTGGTCTGTGTCCCCCACGGTTGTCTAGACGTCCAGGGGAGGGTGGGTGTTGGGTGGCTCGGTGGTCGGCTGGACACAGCTGAGTGCCCTGCCTGATGCAGTGCACTTCATGCTTTGGGGAGAAAGGCTGGTCTGTTGTGCTGGCTCTCTGTATATATACACTTATCTCGTGGCCTTGATATTTATATTGTTTCTCTCTATGGCCATTCTGGGGCTCCGTAGTTAGTCAAGGGAATCTTGGTTGAAAAAAACTAAGTGGGGATACACTAACCAAATAAGTTTGAGAACCAATGCTCTAGTCCCCAGAACAGAGTTGCTCCCCAGAACAGAGTAGCTTGGTTTTAAAAGGCCAGCTACAATGTCTGCAGTAACTTATTTTCCTTGCAGACATCTCAACAAGACTCCTTATGCTAGGGGTTTCCTTCAACAGTGGCAGTACCTTAAGAAAAAAAAGAAGCACAAGTTGTATGTTACGAATAAAACTTTGAACTTGAAGTTGTTGACCATGTAAAGCCAGTACAATTTTATAGCGGCACCAGAAGATACAAACAGGCAACCCCCATAGCAGAGGCATACCCCAAAATATGTTATGCCGTTTATGTGTGTTGAGTGAATGTACATTATACATTAACAGTAAGACTGGACTTTTTAAACTTACCCCATAGTACGACAAACCCTCAATTAACTGATTGAGGCAGCTTTGCCGTTGCAGAAGGACAAGGTAAAGTGTTGCATTCTCAACGAATGCATCTCTGTTGTCCGTAGTGACTGGGGTTAGAAGACCTTCAACCTGAAACCTCCATGGGTCACAGCAGTTCACTGCTTCCTCCAATCAATCATCTGTGGTTGCTTGATCAACCTGGCGAATGACATCAATTCATTCCACAATAAATTGTTAAAAATCACCAGTTGAAAATCATCCGTTTATACAGTAACCACAGACAGGAAATAAGACCAGGCTTAAATCTGTATTATTCATTATGTGGTGATACCTAATGATACCTCCTTCAAAGCTTCCCTCAATACAGAGTTGGCTACATCATCTGGTGTGACATGTACTCCACTTTGCTGCCCATGGGGAACGGCATGACTGCGTGGCCACTATTGAGGACCACCTGCCAGCAATGTATTATATGGAGATAGTTCAAGTCGGGAAGAAGCGATACAGGCATAAATGAAGTGGGCTATGCCATTGCCATGCAGGACTGCGTGGTGGAATTAGCTAGGTTATCATCTCACCTTTCAGCCCAGAGGGTAAGCAAATTAATAATTCACATTTGGTTGCTAACCTACTTGATTCTAAACTCCTACCTGCTGCTGTCACACACACAGGAGCCATGGACCAGGTGTCCGCGGCAAACACGATGGCAGATGTGGGTGCTAAGGCGGTTGCCAAGGCCACTTGGCTCCACCATGCAGATAACACACCTGATGTCCTTGATCACGACCGAGGAATTTGCGAAAGCTCAAACCAAGGCCTTACCCGCACAACGTCAGTTGTGGAAATCAGCTGGTGCAACATATCGCGAGGGATTGTGGCATTGTGGCATGGCCCGAATGGGTGTCCTTGCTTGCCTAACTGTTTCTTTCCTATCTATGTTGTTGTAACACATGGTAGAGACCATGTGTCAAAGGGGGGAATGGTAGATAGCATTGACCAGCACTGGGACACACAAGGATTTTCAAATTATGCACATAGCTTTTGTGCCAAGTGTCCAGTGTGTGTCACTAACAACACAGGGAGAGGACAGAAAGTCACAACCACCAATCATCCACCTCCATCATTGCCATTCGATCACCTGATGACGGAGTTAACACCATGTGAGGGAAGAAATATGAGAACAAACCTGGGTTATTTAACCCAGGTTTGGATTGATAGCTCAAACAGGAAGGAGGATGAGTGAGAATGGACTGTACCATGTTATAATGCATTACTACTTGCATGTTCACATTGTTTGTTCCCCCAGGATGAAACTTAATGTGTTTTTTTAAATATTTTGTATCCACTTAATATGTGACTTATTACTTAAGTATAAGTATAAAATACACTGTGACATGAACTGGACCGCATGTCTCTTGTATGCATACATTAAAGACGTTTATACTTCTCCAACTGTTGTGTGTTACTTTAACATTTAGACATCTGTCCTAGACGCAATATCTCATAAAGAAATTGCCACGACACTCCGGCCGAACAAAGACCATACTCTGAATTTCTATTTTGTTTCACTTCATAACTCAGTTTCAATTTGTGATTAATAAGAAACAGACATTTTTTAGGGTTGGATTTAGTGAGATCCAGGGCTTGGAGCCAGCGGAGCTTGGCACGACCCTAGCACCCCAGGACGAGACCTTGGCTCCCGGGACATAAAGTAGGCGATGTCGCCATCTACTGGTTACATCGTTTAAACACAGTTTGTATGTTGTGGTTCATTATTATGGTTTCTGGACAGCCAATCACTACACGCCGATCTATCAAATATGTTGGGCATCTGAAGTCTGAAAAATTAACAACAAAAATATGGGATGCTAATTCTAATTAATAAATGTAGGCTAATGCATCAAATGCAATTACAATAGGATGCTTACAACACCAACCTTTCTTTGCAATTAAGTTTTGAACTGAATTGACGACACTCCAATCAGCATGAGCTGTCCACACGTGGGGCCATATTCAAAGTGCAGTGTATGAAGACACGTCCCGCTGTTACCGTAATGCATGTAATAGACGGGCGGGGGGGGGGGGGGGACGAGCCGCAGAGAATGGGGGGGGGGGATGGCGGGGAGACCCTTTCAAAACAGCATCTCATCCAAATAGCATCTCTCGCCATCGTTCTCATCAAGTTTGTCTTGCCCCCCCCCCCCCCCCCCCCATATTGCGTATGTCTACCAGAAGGTGGATTGCGCCACCTTGGAAGGAGGACTGGACTACACCCACCCCCACCCCCGCCTCCTCCTCCTCCTCCTCCCGTTCATCCGACGCTGACTGGTGCCGCCGCCGCTGCAGAACCACCAGCTCCCCCTCCTCGACGTCGTCATGGTGGCGTAACCCGGGGCGGCAGCTTGCGGTGCCGCCGCGACGCCGCGTCCGCAGCGCACAAGTAGAGAGAAGAAAACCCTGAATGGTGGTTAAAAGCCGTATAGACATGGCCGACACAGAGGACCCCCACGCGTAAAGGGTAATGGGTTAGTAGTCGGTGTGTCGCAGCAGCAGCAGCAGCAGCAGCAGCCATGGCGAGATCAACCAACAGGGGCGTCGCGGACGGCGACCCGCGGGCGGCCGTGTCCGCGTCCGTGTCCGCGGGGAGCCGCGGGGAGGCGCGGGACCTGGCGGAGCTCCGGGAGCTGTCTCTGGAGGAGGTGCTGAAGTCCTACGAGCAGCCCATCAACGAGGAGCAGGCCTGGGCCGTGTGCTACCAGTGCTGCGGGGGGCTGAGGGGACCGCTGAGGGCGGCCGCCACCGCCGCCACCACCACCACCACCACCACCACCGGTCCGCCGCCGCTCCGCCGCGTGAAGGACCCGTCCTCCATCCTCCTCGCCCGGGACGGGACGGTGTCGCTGCGGCGGGAGACCCGCGGAGGCGGCGGCGGAGGAAGCGGTAGGGAGAGGTGCCCCCTTTTTTTTGTTTTGTTTTATTGACTCCTGTACGGTCACTTTTCTGTGTGTATTTGAGGCCCCATCTTGTGTAGCTAGCCAGGCCGTGCCTCGCTTGTGGTGTCATGGTCCCCGGCGTCGGAAACAGACATAGACAACAGACACACAACAAGCTGTTGCTTGGATGTAAACAAACCGCCGTTGTGGGGCGGCCATTGTTGTCGTCGTCGTTCCCGGCGGCCGCTTCGTCGCTCCACTCCGTGGTGTGTGGGGACGTGGGTCCCGCCGCGGGAATGAGTCGTTATTCGTCTTCTCCATGCTTTTTATTTATTTATTTATTTTTTACATTTTTTTATCTGATATTTAAAACAACAACAAGAAAAAAAACTATACGTTGAGCTATATATATGTATACACAGGTAGGGCGCGTCGGCGTAACAGTTGGGATAGTTTGGTTTGACCCCAACGTTTTAAATCTCATCATCATGGCGTTATGCAGCCCAAAAACCCCACGATGGACCCTGGACCAGACGACAGAAAAAGCATAAAACATTCTCGTGTGTGTGTGTGTGTGTGTGTGTGTGTGTTTAATACATCACCTGGTGTTGCTCTCTAAACGTTGACCTCTGCATGGTCAGTGAGAAAGACGTGCATTGGTGAAGCAATGATCACCTTGACCATCAGTGTAGTGTTGCTGATTCTCGAGTGTAATTGCATACAATGTGAAGTGGGTTCAGTCTAGTTGGTGTTTTTCAAACAGAGATGACAGTGGGAGCCTGCATGCCTCCACTTAGGACCATAAAAAACCTGCCTGGCGATGCACAGTGTTTCTACAGCATCATGAGTAGATGCATGACTAAGCAAAACACAGCCCAGCAAATGGATATCGAATTGTTCCTAAACGTGCAGTAAAACCTGACCGCTTTCGCTGCAGCACCAGCATCACATCTCAAGATACACGCGCTCACTCTGGCTATGGTGTATACTTTTAATTTCGTACCAAATAATATGATTCATATTGCACTTTGAACAAGGCGGGGTGAGGAGATGAACCTTGTTTGGTATCTTTAGCTGATTACACAACTGCCATTGATAAGCTTTTGTGGGACAAGGGTGATTTTGATTTTGATCAAAGGGTAAAGTGTGTGTGTGTGAGTGTGTGAGAGAGAGAGAGAGAGAGAGAGAGAGAGAGAGAGACTAAACCATAGCTGGGGGTGCTCCTGTCAAGGTTATGCTTCAACACAGGAATCACTTTTCATTTTGTTCTTATATTGTTTGGTGATTCTCATTTAGTAATATTTACTCCTTTTTTTGGCTTCCATTTTAGCTTCCTTGTGTGTGTGTGTTTGCATTATTTGTGTCTGTGTGCACATTATAATTCACAACAGATAGCTCTGAGAATCCTGAGGAGATGGCTGGCTACACACACCATCTCCCTTTGTGTGTCCTTCACTGTCCAGTAACCGTGGCAACCACGATGACTGCTGTTATCGTTCGGATACATGACCAGTGAGGCGCTTTCGGCTCACCTGTCAGACAGGTTTTGGCATGATGCTCATGGTGTCTGTCGTTCTGCCCCTGCTGTATAAGATCTCTGTCTCTCTCTCTGTCTCTGTCTGTTACTCACTGTGTCTCTCGCTCTGTCTCTCTCTCTGTGTGTCTCTCTCTCTCTGTCAGTTGGTGTCTTTGTTGTATGAGACCTGCTTCTCATGTACAACAAAGGACTGTGTGTGCGTGCTTCTTGCAGCTAGCTCTGCTCTCAGCACTTTGTAGACAGGGACGGATGCTTCTATAGACAGATCTCTTTGTGCTCAGCTTTGGTCTTCAATTCTTTTAGCCGTCTCTTTTTCCTCATTATTTTCCTTATTTTTTCCCTATGAAATCTGTTTTTATTTTGGCAAGGTATTTTGAAATACCAATAGAAACATTTGTTTCCAGCATGTTTCATGTTTCAACAACTAACCCTCTCCCATTTTCTCCTCTCGTGCTGCATGTTCCTTTGAACCCCAACAGACAACGCTTACGTTTCACATTTCTCTTTTTTTTCATTCCCTTTCTCTATAACCTCTCCACCTCCTTTATGTTGTTGTTTCTTCCAGCCAGTCTCTGTCCGGCCATGTTCGTCTCTTGTTTCCCTGCAGTGAGAGCTGCTGAATGAGGAGTTTCAGGTCCCATGGGTGTTGGTCCTGACATCTGATCTCAGAGAGAGTTTTTCCTTTCTTTTTTTTACGCACACACACACACACACACATGGGGGTGGTAATCCAGGTCCAGGTGGTCCTTAAACAGTGGAAGGGACGCTATGGCTGATGAAACACCAGGTTTTCTTGTCAGCAGTTCCGACCAATCCATCAGGATGACTCACTGTCGAGGCCTTTTATGTGATCAAGGTTTCCGAGTTTGAGTCCCTCACTGACTGTGTGTTGTCTTGTCTGCGGTCTGTGCAGATGACACGGATGGACCCTTGCCTCCGGCAGTCGCCGAGCGCCAGGTGAGTCTTTTGAAGTATCCAAAGTCCTCATTACATAGGGGGGGTCGAAACTAAAGGGACGACCCTTATTAACATTTAAATAACACGTTTCATACTTTCTTTTGCTGACTGTTTTGTAACAATAAACGGTATTCCATTTATACAGACATACATTATTTATGTACTGGTCTTAGCAGGTTTGCATTGCTACTGGCTTGAGACTGGCATTTGTAATAATAACAAATGTAATAATAAAGTGGAAGAAAATAATTGCTTAAGCTTTTACAATCCCATCCTACTGTTGCCAACACGTGCTTGAGAAAGCACACGTTTTTGTTCAAACGGTTTAGAGAATATTTACCTATGACTCATTCATTATACTGTGACAGGCAATATAATTCACTATTATCTTGTTGGATGTTATCTTATATCTTTTATAGCTCTCTAGTTTCTATCGCTGTGTGTACGGTCTATCTTATCAGATGGGCTTGTCCGACACATCCCATCCCATCTTCAAATTGCAAAGCAATACTAACGACGACTAAATTGGAACCAAAACTCATCTTCATAAACCCTCTCCCCCCCCCCCCCCCCCCCCCCCCCCCCCCCCCCCCCAGTTGGTGCAATCGCTGGGCGTGGCCATCTACCGGGCGCTGGACTGGGGCCTGGATGACAGCGAGGAGCAGGAGCTCAGCTCTCGGCTGGAGAGCCTCCTAGAGCGCATGGCGTGCGGTCACGCGGAGGCCGAGTCCCCCGCTGGTGGCGGTGCGGATGGCGACGGCTGCATCAACGGCACTGCAGATGAGGGCTACAGCGGGCAGGAGGACGAGGAGCAAGAGGAGGAGGAAGAGGAGGAGCCGGAGGATGAGGAGGAAGTGCTAAGGAGGAGGAGGAGGCCGGTGTGCACATTGGCGAAGTCGATGGCGCTTTGTGCGTCTCGGCTGGCCAACCCGGCGCTGGCCGCCGAGCACTACCAGGCCGTCTGCAGGGCGCTGTTTGTGGAGACCCTGGAGCTGCAGACGTTCCTCACCAAGATCCGAGACGCCAAGGAGGTGGGCTGTAGCCTCTGCTGCTCGTTCTGTTGATGTTTGAAACGGTTTAAGGGCCTGCGGTCACTCAGCTGTCTGCTTTTTCATCAGTGTCTGGTTGCATCACAACATTTTTATGAAGAAGACCTGGGCTTTGTATTGGAGGGTTTTGAGTGTGGCTGTTGCTGCAGACAGGGTGGCATGTAGTTGAATAGTTTGGTTTGTGTTCCCTTCTGCAGATGCTGAAGAAGATCCGAACAGAGGAGACTCCGGAAGACAAGTCCACAGCTGAGCTTGATGCTTTGAAGCACACAGACTGGGTGAGAGAGAGAGAGAGGGAGAGGGGAGAGGGGAGAGAGAGAGATTCAGCTGTGTTCGGCCTAGGGCCCTTGTTAGGGGAACGGGGCACACCTGAGCTCCCCTGCACAGGAAGTGCTATACATTGGGTCTGGCACCAAGAGTTCAGACAGTTTGAAGTTGGAGCTGAAGGGAGAACACCTTCAGTTGTCTCTTTACAAAAGCTCAGTTGTTGCTGTTATATATTGTTGTGGCCTTCTTTGAGGTTTGGACATATTTTCCGTATTTCGGTCTTTAACAATTAATCAAAAATATTATCAAAATCACAATATAGTAAGTGCAATACCCAAATTGCTGGAGCTTCAATTTTTTCATAAGGGCAAAATGTGTAAATGTAATGGGTTTTTTTTTTTACCATAGCGTTCAGCCCTAATATCCCATAACCACCTTTCAGAACCCCATAGATACAGTGTCCCCAGGTCACCTTTTGTAATCCGTTAGGTCGTGTGTGTGTGTGTGTGTGTGTGTGTGTGCGCGCAGGCTCGCCTGTGGGTGCAGCTGATGAAGGAGCTGCGGCAGGGTGTGAAGCTGAAGAAGGTGAAGGAGCAGCCCTTCAACCCTTTGCCCACCGAGTTCAGCCTCACCCCCTTCGAGATGCTCATGCAGGACATACGGTCGCGTAAGATCCAGCTACGCAAAGTCATGGTGAGAAAGGAGAACGCAAAGCGCTGCATAACAAACTACCCAACAGGGTGGCCCTGTTGTTCCACAGATGTTGAACTCTATTGCAGCTTCAGTCAAAAACAGGAGACAAGAAAAAACAGATCCTGTTGTGTTCATCATCATGTCCGTCACACAACCCGTGTGTTGTGTAATTAGGATTGTGGTAAAATGGTTAAGAAATCAGCACATAAATGAATACTGTCCACAGCAATGTCTAGTGTCCTTCACCACATACTTTGCACAACAACAAACCAAAAGTGCTTGTGATATACACGTTTAATGCCATCTGTCTTAAAGCACAGATGGTATCTTCATGGTGTGTCCGAACAGCTTGCAGTTAGTCAGTCAGTCATGCCATCATGTTCCCATTTCCAGGTGGATGGTGATATCCCCACCAGAGTGAAGAGGAATGCACACGAACTTATCCTGGATTTCATCAGGTCCAGACCTCCCCTCAAACCGGTTAGTCCACTTACAAGGTGCCCATATTCATTTTTTATCTTGATCTAACAACTCCCCAACCCAAAGGATTTGACTTTTGTCTTTCCACTCACAAAGGGTTTATTTCGCAAATAATGACCGGCTCGCTGTACATTATCCCTTGCTTATTGCCTGCTCCTCCCTCATCTGGTGCTGCTGTCTTTGTTTATGTCTTGTATTTGCTGGTGGTCCCGCCCTCCCTGGGTGATGGCCGTCAGGTGTCGGAGCGCAGCCTCCCCCCTCCCCCCCAGGAGCCCGAGTCGCTCCACCAGCGCATCCTGGCTGAGATCAAGCAGGAGAGGAAGCTCAAGCCTGTGGCCCCCCCTGCCTCCAAATGTAAGGAGAGACACGCACACACACACACATACACACACAGTCGATGGAAAATGAAACATTGAATGGAAAACCCTTCCTCCTAAAGCGTAACAGTTATGCTTTGCAGTTATGTACAACCATTTAACACATTTAAATGGAAAAGCATTAATTGGTGACCAAATGCAACAACTTGACAACTGAGACCATTTGTCTATTTGTAGAGGTCTAACTAAAGGGATGGCAAGGTTTTTGTCACTGTTGATTTTTAATGGTGTGTGTGTGTGTGTGTGTGTGTGTGTGTGTGTGTGTGTGTGTGTGTGTGTGTGTGTGTGTGTGTGTGTGTGTGTGTGTGTGTGTGTGTGTGTGTGTGTGTGTGTGTGTGTGTGTGTGAGTGAGTGAGACTTCTAACCTTTTTATATATACACACATGGAACAGCATTGCATTGACCTTGGTCTGTAAATAACTAATCAATTGTATGCAATACAACCCCACCTTTCCATGCCCACTAGCACTAAACCATTACGTGTAATGCACTTTAGCTGCAGGTCATTCATATACAGTAAAACCTCTGTATAAATTATGAGATTAGGAATAGGTGTGGCTCATTTCAACAAACAAACACACACACAGCTCTTTTCCCCTTTACTGGAAGGTCCAGTCTTTTCAAAAGGTTTAATCCTATCTCACAGAGAAGCAAAATAATTGACCAAAACTCTTTGATTATTCAAATGGCTATTGTTGTGGTTCCCCTCCCTCCCTCCCGCCCTCAGCATTTGGCTCCCTTCCCTGCCTCGCCCTGTCTTGTCCTTGCAACGTGAAATCTACTTCCTGCATCGACCTGTCTGTGTCCGACCCCGGGCCCCGGCCCCCACAAAGGCCGCGTGTTCTGCTCAAGGCCCCCACTCTGGCAGAGATGGAGGAGATGAACATCTCGGAGGTGAGGCAAGGTCATGGAGAGTGAAGGAAGTGGTCAAAACCTGAGGGATGTGTTGTAGCTACTGGGAGACTCTGTCCTCTCTTATGCCGGGATCAGACTACATGACACTTTTTTCTTTCAAGATGGTCACCATGTCCTATTAGGCATCATAAATTCTTGCCGTGACTTGGTCCGGAGACAGGGCACACTACACGTTTGGCCGCGACACATTTAGTCTTCACAACTTGGCATCAAGTTCACCTGGAATCGGGGAGGAGGGGTCAATATTTAATTCATCAACGTCTGCGTACACGTCGTAGGAGTTGTCAGACAAGGCATTGTAGTGCTTCCCAGACGCCACATCACAAGCTTCTGACCATGTCACACCACACGGGGTACGACCCCGTATATAACCCGATCCGACGTCCCGACGTTCAGAATCAGCCACGACACTGAAAGATTGTCTCCGACGCCAAAATCGTATTGGAATAGGGCTGAATGGGTGTCATCTGATCCCGGCGTTAGAGAGTGCTAAGGAGGTTCAGTTCAGTGTGATAATCCCAATCTGTGAGGCATGATTACATTGGTTTTTTTAACCATACATAACAAACACGTTATGTATGGTTATATTTTTGGTGTGTTTGTTATCTACTCTGTATGTGTCTACTGCTACTTTTAGCGATGGAGGAAATTAACAATCAGGCAGCAGAGAGTTGAATGATAGTCAAGTGCTTCCAAATATAGTATGGATAGGATCAATATCTAAAAGCTTTTATCTACTCATCCCATTATTGATGCACCTGTCTTTATGTTTCAATCAGAAGTATACAAAGGAAATGTGTTTTGCCATTGTCAAACACACTTCTGTGTTTTAAGAATACCTTCATGCATATAATCCACACAGTTTATATAATTCACACTCAAGAGAGTTTAAATTAAAGCAGTAGAGTACTGTGGCTATATTTCCTGCATAGGACACTAGGGGGCCACAATGCCACATAACAACACCTCATGCAATGCGAGCCAGCCTAGAAGAGTGAAAGTTAATCGCTGACTATTGGACTGAGTAACTGGGTCCCCATTGTTCAAAGTCGTGTGAGAAAGAGTAGTTTGGCAGGCAAACGGTGGTATACGTGATCTTGCAGTGGTTCATTTCTTATAGTTGAGATATGGTAGACGTCGGGTGAGAAATCCATGCCCCACCATGTACGAGGTTGACCTAGTCTTAGTCCCATCATTTTGATTCTCACCTGCATCCTTCAATTCATTGTTCATTCTCCTCACCTCACCATACGCACCACTCCTCTCCGCACCCTACTCACCTGTCCTCACCCTACACTCCTCTCCTTTCTGCTCACCCTCTCCTCTCCTCACCCTATTCTCCTCTCCCTTCTACTCACCCTTCTTTCCTTTTCTTTCCTCTCCTCTCCCTTTCTTTCCTCTCATCACACCTCACCTCTCCCCTACTCTGCTCTCCTCTCCTTTTCTCTCCTCTCCCCTTAATTCCCCTGTCTGCCTCACCTCACCTCACCCCTACTCTCCTTTCCTCTCCCTTTCTCTCCTCACCTCTCCTCTCCCCCTAATTCCTCTGTTTGCATCACCTTGCCTCACCCCTCACCTCACCCCTTCTCTCCTCTCGTTTTGGAGGAGGAGGAGTCCCCGGACGGAGGGGAGATGCGGCGGGTCGAGAGCTCCCCCTTACCTCTGAAGCGGGACCGCTCCTTCTCGGAGCACGACCTGGCGGAGCTCCGAGACGGCATGCAGCCCTCCCACGCCGACTCACCGCACCTCCTGGGGGGCGGGGCAGCGGCCAGGCTGAGGGGCGACCGGCCACGGGCCCAGACCATGACGGGGGCCATCCCACCGCCCGTATACCGAGGTCAGTATGGGTCAAGATTGTATTATTATTATTATTATTATTATTATTATTATTATTATTATTATTATTATTATTATTATTATATCTTGTCTGCCTTGTAGGCTATATATTTCTCTTGTTCACATTCTTCTCGACAAGTACACTTGTGTACTTATATTGTGTCACACAACAAAACATCTGGATGATAATCTGGATACTGCAAAATGATATTGATAAAACAGATGGACGACCTATTTTGTACCTTTTATATTGCATTTTTTATAATGCATTTACCACTTCTGTCGCTAGATGGCGACAGCTTCAAGCTATTCTATAGCCACGTGTTTGTCAACCTTATGAATTATTTTTGTCTTCAATTTGGCTATGTTGTGCACAGTACTGTATTCCATCACTCCTCTCTTTGTTCAATAAAAAATCTATGCAAACGTAGCAATGTCCTCTTCTGTATATCCTTCCTGATCCTGAGGCGAACCTCCAAATCCAGTATTAACAGAAATTAGATAACCGTTATCTAGCTTGGTAAGTGGTGAGTGATGAGTCCATGCGGTATGGTGACATGAGAAATACTGCATGTCAGTCCATTACGGGTGAACTTCTTACAACACATCATGTTTGCAAGGGGGGGTGAGGGGGATTACATGTGCTGCGTAATTGAATCTGGAGTGTTTCGATGGCGGGTAAATCAACTTAGAAAGATGTGCCGATAGAGACCATCATGAGTCAGTACATTACACAGATGGATGCTAATGCGTTTGCATAACGTTGTGTATGTTAGTCGGTATTTATCAAAAAGGCTTTTTTTTTCATGGTTTGTATGTGGCCTCAATAGGCCTTACAACATGTGCAGGCCTATTGAACAAACATGGAACACTTCGATAGGTCAGATGAGGTGGCGGTCTACTTTATTAGTCCCAGACAGGAAGAGTTTGACCTCTACCTAACCCAAACCCAAGGAAACCAGGAGTGAGAGATTTTTGTTGTTGTTCATTTGAGGTATTCTACTGTCAGCCATGACACGTTGTGTATTGACCAATAGCTGGAGATGGAGAGCGTTCACCAGCTGCAGAAGATCTCACGCTAGCCTGTTTTGGTTTCAGCGTTGGAACTGTTGAATTGACACTTTCAGCTTGCGTGACTAAAGAGGCCATCTCAATCTCGGCTCTTGTGCACTTTCTTCTTTTTTTTTTCTTTTTTTTTTTTTTACAGTTGCATAATTTAAACGCTGGGGCAGACTTTCCACCACCCACACGCACCTCCAGTCGGGTGGCCTGCTTAATTTCTCATGACCTCCAACCAAGCAGCTCTTTTGAAACAAGGGCCCATTAGCGAGTAGTATAGACCTCTAGCTGTGATGTTCTGAGTTACACATGTCTTAGGCACGTCACTGCAATCAAATTGGATAATAGATGGGGACATTATAGCTATGCTATCCAACGGCGAGGGGGGGGCTTTGGATGAAAGACATCTCATGTCTTATGCATGGACCGGCAATTCTCAGGTTGTTTCTCAGTCTCCCTCTGTTGTTCCTTTCGTGTTCTCATTTCATTCTGATTTGTTGTTGTTGTAGTTGTTGTAGTTGGCTTTTTATGTATTTGTTCAACGCATCCCCTTAATATTGTACCTATTCCATGTTCCCTCTCTCCTCTAACTCCTCTGGTACCTGCTTGGTACTCACTCCTATTGCCACACCCCTCCTCCACCCCCCTCGCTCACACCCTTTTACGTGCATCTATCCGTAATACATCCATGCATCGCCATCTCTCCTCTCTGTCCATCTATCCATCCATGAACTATCTCCATCTCTCCTCTCTGTCCATCTGTCCATCCGTCCGTGTGTCCATCCATCTCCGTCTCTCCTCTCTACCCCTCCAGCCTCCTTCCCAGGGCAGGGCTGGGCCCACTCCTCCTCCCCCGCCCGCCTGTCCCTCAGCTCGGTGGATGAGGTCACAGAGGCCTCAGAAGCCCCGCCCACATCCGACGACAAGAACCAGTGGATGGTGAATAATAATAATAATAATACAATAATGACACTAATGGTTGCCGTTACAGTTGCAGCAACGCAATCACAATCACCAGCGTGGGAGTACAAACGTGTGGGACTTTGTTTGGTTATAACAACATAACCCTGGCTCTCGTCTCTTCCCCGCCGGTCCATGTTATTCCCCATCTAGGAGGAGTTCAGCCACCCAGTGGAGAGTCTTGCCTTGACCGTGGATGAGGTCATCAATGTGCGCCGGGTTCTAGTGAAGGCGGAAATGGAGAAGTTCTATCAGAGCAAAGAGCTCTACAACAACCTGAAGAAGGGCAAGGTACTGGGATAGAAACCTTCCGGTACTGCTTATATCTTTCAATATAGTTTTTGGTGGACCACTTTAAGTGTGTGTGTGTGTGTGTGTGTCACTCCATCCCCCAGGTGTGCTGCTGCTGTAAAGTGAAGTTTCCTCTCTTCTCGTGGCCATCCACTTGCTTACTCTGTAAAAGGTTTTGCCCATGCATTCTACATTGTCACACGTTGATGCATAATTGAATTTAATGCAGTCGATATGTTGCACTTTATACTCCTGTATAAAGTGCCACATTTTCTAGCATTTTTTATTTATGTTTCTTATTTCGGTAAAGCTTGGCTATACCATTCACATATCATATTTATTCTGTCTTTCCCTATAGATCGGTCTGTGGTTCCTGCAGTGCAAAGGTAACTGCAATCACTTGATCCGCATTTGTAGATACCCTCCAACCTCTAAGCCTAAGGCCCTGACCAAACCAATATTAACAACGGCCCATTATACATTTTTTGTTCATATGTTAAGCTTGTGGTTTAACGGTGGTTAATTGCTTTTGATTTGTTGCCCTCCCCCCCAGGCCGTGTGGATGTGTGGTTCTGTACTATGTAGGTTTGAGATTTTTAGACCTGTTTTGGGACTTGACTTGTGTGGTTCCCAATTGTGTTTGCTGTTATTTCTTTTCTTCTGTTGTGGTGTGTCGATGTTAGTCTGTGTGTAGTGCAATGAACTGAACTGTTTATTACCTTACCCGTATTAGCCTTTTAAACCTTGTCTGTGGTTGTGTCTGTTTGTGTGTGTGTGTGTCGTGTGTTGTGTTTGGAATGGACCTCCCTCTCTGAATGGGTTAATTTGTGGCGCCTGATGTTTTTGCCTGCTCATAAACCTGTTTGGTCTATTGCTGTTGATTTTGTTGCAGTCGGGCCAATGAAGTGCTCCATGTGTCCCACTAGTTCTATATGTCGCCCTTTCCCCAAGGCTTGTCATTGATTGCTCTCTATTCCCTTCACTTGTCTGCAGTTGTACATCTCTGACCTGTCTCTGTCCCTTCCCTCTGTGCCAGATGAAGATCCCATCAAAGAAGATGGCACACATCCCTGTGTACACCTTGGGCTTCCACAGCAGCCCAAAGAGCCATGGCCACAAAAGCCAAGTATACAAGTAAGTCTATGATGTTGTCCTTCCGGGCCAACAGTCGCCCCACAAGACTTGTGTGCGTCCAGACAGAGATAGTGACTGTGATTAGTGATTGACACAGACAAGCTGAGGGTGGGGCTTAGATGGGCTCAATTTAGCTAGCTCCGCCCCCCAGGTCTTTAACCCTATCCAGTTGGTGCTTTATCCGAGCAGCGTGTGCGCGCATGCAGGTTAAGGCTGCAGGTTAAATCTATTTCCGTCCTACTCTGTCTCCCGTCCCTCGATTTACAACCTGCTTAAACGCAAGATACACCAGCCTCTGCTTACTTACATCCAATGGGTGATCACATAATCAATCCAATGGCTGTTGTATTTTCTCCCCCCCCCCCCCCCCCCCGACTCTCTCTCTGCTATCTATTACGCAAGAGCAGCGTCTCTTCCGAGGCCCCTAAGCAGCCATTATGCAATAATTATCCGTCCATCTTTAATATCCTCCCTCCTTCTGTGTGGCTTTCACAGTAGAGGTGGCGGAGGGAGGCAGAGAGCGAAGGAAGCTTAGAGAGAGAGAGAGAGAGAGGGGGGGGGGGGGGAGGGGGAGAGAGGGGGAGAGGAAATGGGGAAAGAGAGAGAGATGGGGAAAGAGAGGGAGAGTTTTATTTGCTGGCTGTCACCATGCGATCAGAAATGTTTATGAATGTTTTTTTTAATCAGTAAATCTGACCTTAATCTTTATGTTAATCACCATGGTTTTAACCTCATCTCACTACTCTTGTTTGTTGTTTGTTTTGATTGATAAGTGTGACAATAACTTGGCAATAAAGAAAAAAAAAAACATTTGTGGGGAAAACCTAGCATAACGTTTGTTTTTCCATATGTCATTTTTACATGCATGCATGGGTTTTACTTGAAAACGCTGATCTTTATTCTTGCCGGCATACATTTATCTCATCTAATTATTTTGGCTTTTTCCTTCAAAGTATTGCCCGTTCCACAAAGACTGAAAGTGACAGAAAGTGCTTAGAGCTGATCTGACCAAGAGCCCCCCACCCCACCTTACCCACCGCAGGTCCCTGCGCAGCCTGACCCGCCGCTCGGTGGAGGAGGAGTTCCCCCACCTGTACGCGCACGGCTGCACGCTGCGCGACGTCTGCGCCGAGTGCACCAAGTTTGTGGCCGACGTCATCTCGTCCAGCCGCCGCAGCCTGGACATCCTCAACAACACGCCCAAGAGGGAGAGCCGGGCGGCGGCGACCGCCCTGCCGCCCGCACCCTCGCCCCGCCCACCATCGCTGCCCCGTCCCTGGGGTGCCCCGTCGCAGCCGGGCCCCGGCGCCTCGCGGCGGTGGACCTCGGCGGCGCCGTCTTCTCCTTCCTCTTCTTCATGGTCTCCTTCTTGGTCCTCTCGGAGGCAGCAGCTAGCCCAGCCCAACTCCCCCCACCCCACCCCCCCCCCACCCCTGGCAGGGTATAGGAAAATGATCTAAGAGCCTATACCGTAACACTGTTTGATTGAATGAGCTAGCCCTGCCCCCTCCGCCGCCACCGCCACGCGTCCCCGGCACCCCTTCTCCCGATACTCGAAAAAATCAAGTTCACGTAGTCCATGCGCCCTCCTCCGGATACTCATACACACATACCCATGCAGCCAAATAACGCCGGCCATAACTTGTTGCCTTGGTTATGTTGTGAATGTATTATACCCTTTAGCATGGCCAGAGGCGCAGTCACTGCAAGCTCATCGGGGAGATGGCCTTCTCGCTTGGATGGTGGCCTACATTGCGAGTCAGTTGTGGGTGGGGAATAGCCTACAAGGTGTGGGTGGATGGGTGAGCGGCGGTGACCTCATGAATGTATGGGACTGCTTAGCAGATACTGATTTTATTGGATCACTGATGTAAATAAAGCTGAGGCGAAACGCCCCCACCACCACCACCACCACCTCCCCTCCCCTCACTCTCCCCTCAGACGTTTGCAATCTGCTCAAAAGGGTTTTGTAAACACGGAGTCAACCTCGACTGCAATAAATAAAAGATCTCATCAACAAAACGCCACCCTTGCCTTGTGTCCTTCTTGAGAGCATGTCGTAGAAGCGTCCCTCCTCATACACACGAGGAGGTCCGCAAGAAGCCCCTTGCTCTCCACACAGATCACTTCAACATAATAGCTGCGTAACAGCTCTGCTCTGCTCTTCTGATTGGTCTGGATCACATACCGGCCGGATCACATTTCCTGTCCAACCTATACAGCCAATAGAGTTGTTTATGTCTTATGTCTCCATGCTTGGACTGAGTGCCCCATCAGGCACGTGGCACTACATGCAGTCTGTGTATCGGTGCATCCTTCTGGGTGTGTGTAGTAGTTTCCCCTACTTTGCATGACAATACTCATTCACCGGCAAGCAATTCATCACAGCTAATTTGATCTAATGTACCTGCCAACGTCAGTTACTTTAGAAACCATCACTTAGCAATACCTTTTTTTTGCAAAACTTTGCAAACAAAACCCAATTTGCAAAACTTCATCTGAAGTGACGTCAGGCCCTTTTATTTACGCCTCCGCATAAGCCCCGCCTCCAACCCCTCATGAATAAGTAATACAAACACATCTCCACTAATGTCGATTGGTTGAGTCCATCATCCGTCATCTGGCTCCGATTTACTCCACACATACCGACCAAAAAGCTCAAAGCCTTCTTCATCCAACCAAGCCTTCCCCACCGGAGACCGGTTCTCCATTGCGCTTTTTCGGGGGTGGGTGGGTGTGTGTGTGGGGGGGACTGTCTCTCTCTCTCTCTCTCTCTCTCTCTCTCTCTCTCTCTGTCTCTCTCTCTACTCTCTCTCTCTCCCCCTCTCTCTCTGTCTCTCTCTTCTGGTTCCTGCCGTGTGGAAGTGGGTGTGTCATCGGCCCCCAGTGTTAGCCCTGGTTGGCGGTGCTGCCTTTTTTATGCGCACTCAGAAAAAAAAGAGAGAGAGAGGGAAAAAAAAAAGTTCATGATGACTTTTTAGTCCGAGAAAGTAAAAAAAAACCTCCGCCCGCCTCCGAGCCAGGCCAGCAGGAATGGCGATCTGGACCCGCGCGGACAAAAACGGCCAGCTGGACCTGCTGCTCCGGGACCGCTGGATCCGGGTCTGCGCCGAGCTGACGCGGGAGACGTTCACGCTGACGGCCGAGGCGGAGGTCGCGGCGCCGCACGGGTCCAACCACCACCTGGACTACGGCTCCCCGGCGCCGGGCCTGCGGAACGGCTGCATGTCGAACGGAAGCGACCCGAACCAGAACCAGAACCCCGGGAACCCGAACCGAGGCGCCGCGAACGCGCGTCCGGAGCCGCACCAGAACCACCACCACGACCACCATGGCGTCCGCGGGCAATACGGCGGCCCGAAACAGCACCAGAACCACGGCACCAACTCGGACTTCGGCAGCCCCGGGTCCAGCTACGGTAGCCCCGGGTCCAGTTTCAGTTTCGGCTCGCGGCATGGCGACGCGCCCCTCGGTTCGGACGGCTCTTCCGCCGCCGCCGCCAGCAGCGCCGCCGCCGCCGCCGAGGCGGTGCGGAAAGTCCGCGTGGTGAAGCAGGAGTCCGGCGGGCTGGGCATCAGCATCAAGGGGGGACGGGAGAACCGCATGCCCATCCTCATCTCCAAGATCTTCCCGGGTCTCGCGGCGGACCAGAGCCGCGCGCTGCGGGTGGGCGACGCGATCCTCTCGGTGAACGGCAGCGACCTCCGCGAGGCGACCCACGACCTGGCGGTGCAGGCGCTCAAGAAGGCGGGGAAAGAGGTGACGCTGGAGGGTGAGTTGACCCACGCGACATCGGGGATTTTTGTTTTTTTGGTTGGTTGTTGTTGGAAAAGGCCGAGATTATATTGCTCTTATGTCTCACTTCCTCTCGGTGTGTGTGTGTGTGTGTGTGCAAGTGACATGAAGTGTTGCATGCATGCATGCATGCATGCATGGACGTCCATGCATGCATGCATGCATGCATGGCTGATGGGGGGACCCCCATGTAGGCAGTGAAACGCACATTGCCCTCAATGAGGGCATGGTGAACTTGTTTGGGACGCCCACTGTGGAGCATTTCAAAACATATTGGTGTGTGTGTGTGTGTGGGCGCTCCTTCCATTATTGCTCACCGACACGAATCCAGTTATCTACAGGGTGGGTGATAGTTTGGCTCAATGTTAACAGCAAGACACTTGTGAACGTATGCAAACAGCCAGTCCACACACACACACACACACACACACACACACACACACACACACACACACACACACACACACACACACACACACAACTGTTGATGTGCTTTGTTTTTTGCTAAGGAGTGGGTGGGGCTTAATTGTATCATGAGCTTTTGTTGAGTGGAAACAGGAAGAGTGGCCATCCTTGCAATCACCTTGTTGTTTTATTTTTGATTGAAGTGAGTCATTTGTAACAAGTCGGAGTAGTCCTTGCAGTTTGTCTGATCTCTATTTAAGGAACAACAGGGGAAGATACAAGGAAGTGATTGATGAGTTCAGTCATCATAGGGTGAGCAAACACCGGTTATAATACAGTGCTAAACTTAAGTAAATATTAAATCCAACAGGCAAAATGACTCATCTCATATCATTGGGGCATACAAAGTGTACTTTCTCAGTGCAGCCTACTAATGATTTGTGTAGCCTATGAACTATTCTCGATCTATTTATCTGTATATTAATATTAATAGTCACTTTTTGTTATTGGACCGTCTACCAGTCAGGACCGACGTGTACTAATTGATCAAACTGCTACATATGCGGCCAGGAAAAAAGAAAAAAAAAAACCATCTGCTTGATACCATCATATCATGCAATGGGAGGCGATCAGAAGTGAGCTAGTATTTTCCCAGTTCGGTTTCCCGCTGGATTTGACAGGGATCCAACCACGCGACTGGGATTGGAGGAATGTGCCAAGTGCCTGTCATTGTTTAACAACTCACTCGCCCACTCTCTCCCATTTATTTTTTTCCCCCTGTGCCTCCCACAGGCCCACTCATTTGAAACCAATGCCGCGGCTGGTCAAAACAAAGGTGTTGTTTTTTTTCTTTCCCAGACCGCATTGACGGGTACACACAACACCCAAACGGCCGGGTAGTTGGACAATTAGCTGATGTGCTCCACATTCCTGACCTCTTGTGTCCTCAAAGTAAAAGGTAAAAAGGTCAACGGTTGACGTCTACCACCTGGGTTTATGCTGCTGCTGCTGCTGCCATCTTGGAAAACAGTTGTGTTAGGTCAGACTCATACTCAGGCGTCACTATGTCTTAAACATGAGAGTTTTAACGACGAAAGTCATTTAGCCGATGCTTTCATCCAAAGCCGCTTGAGTGACGTGAATTCAGATACAGATGATTAAGGAGCAGGTTGGGGTTGGGGTCATCTGGGTGAATGAGGCCTGCTGACATGTCGGCTGCAGACATTAGGGATCGAACGGTGAACCTTTTCGGACGGGGTGTGTAACCCTCTCTAACCACCACCACCACCACCACCACCACCACCACCACCACGCTGTCCTGTATTGGAAACCTCCACACCTCAGAGAAACCAACGATGCAGGCTGGTTTGTTTTAAGTTGTATTAAAACAAGGCGTTTGTATTTTTGCAAGAATTGGATTTCCGTTTATTAGTTTAGCTTAGTTAGTTTTGTTTTGCCCTTGTGCCCGAGGTCAGTCAACACTTGGCACCGATTTGTCTATTTGATTTAGAAACCGGATCCGAGGATAAAAAAGTGGAACTAAACGCCGCCGTCAGTAAAAAAAATGTCATCATCCATGTGTCGAATGTGGAACCTCTCTCGGGGAGGAGGAGGAGCGACGAGCGGGACTCTCACCCAGAGATCGTGTGCGGGCTGAGCACGTTGGAGTTCGCCACAAAGCTGGTAGCATTATCATTGAATGCTGTGAATAATTGATCCGCATCAAACACTCTCGATGACATTTAATGCGAGTCCGTTTGCCTCTTGTCTCTAGCCTTGATTGGGGCGAAGGAAACGGGGGTGGGTGGGTAAAGTCGTTTTTTTTTTTTTGCAGAACCTCAGAGAGTAGGAGGAGTTGGCTGTTATTACATATTGTCGTTGTTACCCTGACATACATTATGCATACCTGGAAGTAACATGCTGCTGGCTTACTTCCAGCAAGACAGACAGACAGACAGACAGACAGACAGACAGACAAGCCACCCATAATGACCGATGTGTTCTAACGATTGGCAGAAGCACCGCCCCGCTAGCCACCTATTGTCCTAATGGGCGAGCAAGCCTGATGGTCAGTGGCAAGAGGAGACACAGGAACGAGCCTGTTGTGACAGTAATTGGAGGCACAAGAAGAAAAAAGGAGAGGGGGGAGGTGGCAAGGAGGGGTTAGTGTGTGTGTGTGTGTGTGTGGGGTGGGGGGGGGGGGGGGGGGGACACAAACGCAGACAAAGAAGTCATTGACTGAAACGGGGACAGTCCTGGATTGGGAAAACGGTGCTGTGTTGCTTTTGTTTTTTTGAAAAGGCCAAGGCTCTGCTGACCACGTTGCTTTTCTATCCCCTCTTGTCTCGTCTCCATTCACCCCGCTTCGCAGCGCCGAAGATCATGAGTCGGCATAAAGCTGCAAATAGAGTGCATATCGGTCCGGACTCACTCTCAACCCGTATCAGCACAAAGAGGGCCCCTGGTTTCAGCCCAGTAAATACAGCCACATGCGTCCGCTAAACTGTCTCCGGCTCCTAAAACTCGTTAACACTCCGGTCCCGCTGCAGGTAGGCCTGCGTTGTCACCCTGATTGGTTATTTATAGTAGGAGAGACAAAATTAGCAGCAAAAAAAACACATTTGTTTCCACGTAAATTGCATCTCTTTGTGCTTTCGTGTGGGTAGATGTTGTGATTGTGAACATGAGTTACACACACACACACACACACACACACACACACACACGTGTAGGCTGTAGCCCCTGTCGTCATGTGTGTGTGCACATGCAAGATATCACATGTGTTTATTAAAACGCGAGAAGGATTTATAGTAAACACAAATCAAATGACAGATGCCCATTGCTCATCATTATGACTTGCTGCTCCATCTGGAATATTCTACACTCAGGATCAATGTAAGAAACCCATCTGTCATTTTATTTTTTTGACAGATTCACTTTTCACTCCCCCCCCCCCCCCCCCCAACATATTGTGTTGCTATCCAGTGTTTTAATGTCAACTAACCTTTATTTAAACAGGTTAGTCAGATCAATGATGTTCTTCTTCAAGGGAGACCTGACCAACAGACATGACATACAGAAAACTAACCCTCGTTGTAAGATACGTAAATTATACCAATGGTGTCATTTACCATTGGTTGAAATCAAACGGCTTAGGCAACAATCAGAAAATACCAACCAATGAGTGGATCGACTCATTGTTATACGCACAGAGGGGAGAATTACATTCAAACTAAGAACGCAAATTGATATCCGTTGATGAAAATTGGTAAAAATGGCTTAACCATGTGTCAACTATAAGGCCTGCTTTTGTATAGCAGTAATATACTTACGTTAGGGGGCATATCTTTCAAACTAAAATAATTGTAATTTCTTCCAAGTGCAGAATCATTATGGGATGATATTAATGTGTATGTCTATGCACATGTGTAGGTGTGTGTGTATATATGTGTGTGTGTGTGTGTGTGTGTGTGTATATAGGTAGGGTGTGTATGTGGGTGCGTATGTGCGTACTATATTTACATATATGTAGATGTTTATTGTTTATTCAAGAGATGGATCCTCCCTTTTGATTTTGTTCAGTGTGCCGGTTGACACATTTATCATTTTTGTCCGTGTTATGTAAAAGAAAACCTAATAAGAGGGAAATTCTAGCAAAAAAAGGAAAAAAAAGAGCTTAGGCAAATCCTTATGCGTTGAAAGTCTTTCTACAGAGACGATTCCACCGCTGGAGGAGCAGAGGGACTAAAAGCTTTCTCTCCCGTCTCGGCCTGAGCATTAACGACTGACGGCAGGACTACATCATGAGATCCCAGGGTGTAATCACATCCACATCTCTGCGATATGAGAGAGCAGATGTGTGTGTGTGTGTGTTTGTGTGTGGACCTGCGTTAAGACAGATTTTACGATCGTCGGTGGATATATGCTTCAGGGTAGCCCACCAACTGCTCAGGTTTGGTGGTGAGGTATTATGTACTATTGGCGCAAGCTGCAGGGTGGGACTTCTTGGGTTTGAAAAGGTTATTTTATTACATTTGTTTCAACCATGTCTCTTTTGTCTGTGAGCTTTGAAGCATATGACGTGTGACTAAGTGTGTGCGCAATCCTGCACCTGCTCAATGAGCAACCGCGTGTGAGTGTGAGTGTGTGTGTGTGCGTGCAAGATGTTGCATGTGTTTACTATAAAGCAGCAAGGCCATACTTGCACTTAATGACAGATGCCTGCCCTTTGCTCAACATTATGACTGCTCCATCTGGAATAATCTCCGCTCGGGATCAAAGTAGCGTCCAAGCATCAAGAGTCATCCATCCGTCATTATTTCATACAAAACTCCTGTTGCATTTTGCCTTGCTGCCCCCAGTCCACACACACCTATTGCGTTGCTGTCCGTGCCTATAAAGGACGATCACTGTTATTATCTAAGCTTTCTCACGGTGTTCGTCCTTTTCTCTTTTGGCGAGAGGCCTTCCTTTGCCCGTCTTTGGGCACGGGGATAATGTTCTGATCCAGGTCAGTGTGGATCTATGGGGCCTTTTGGGACTGTAATTGGGATAAAGGCCTGTGTAAACTAAGTAAACTAGGAGAGGGAACCTAGTGTACCTTGTGTCTGTGTAGCGGGTTGGGCCAAGTGTGCACACATGCGTAAACTTCAACTTGACCCCTGGAATCTCCTCCCTTCCTCCAACATGCACAGACACAGGCGCGCACACACACACACACACACACACACACACACACACACACACACACACACACACACACACACACACACACACACACACACACACACACACACACACACACACAGGCGCACACACACAACAGATTCATAATTCCTCCATCACAGCGCTCCAACACATTGTTCTCATTAGGGGTCTGGCAGCAAGAGGGGTGAGACGGGGGGGGGGGGGGGGGGGGGGGGGGCAGGTGTGGGAAGAGAGAGGGACTGAAAGGGGTGGAGGGGGTTAGCAGAATTCTGTGGATAAAAAAAGGGGAGATTATAGACATAAGGGAGACTGAGGGAACAGTAAGAGGAGAAGCGTAGAGAGGATCCAAGTGAGGGAAAGGCAAGGGAGGAGAGAGCGGGGGGGCCGGGGGGCAGGAAAAAGAAAGGAGCTGGAGGTGTTGGCCAAACCACCAGGGGAATTTGGGACTGCTTTGAGAGAAATGGATGAACTGATTGACTGACATACTGCCCTGTAAGCTGTTTTTTTTTTTTTAAACCATACTGTAACATTAGTCTGTTTGGTTTTGTGTGTGTGTGTGTGTGTGTGTGTGTGTGTGTGTGTGTGTGTGACGACCGTGGCCTTTCACCACAACCAATACCACGTAAATGAATGTTGAGTCCCATACCCCCATCTAGCTGGCCTCGTACCCATATCCTCTCTTCCTCTTTTTTTGCTTGGTACTTTTTGTATTACTTTTGAATAATTTGTTGCTTTTCTTTTCTGTTTTCCCCTGCTGTGGTCAGTGACATGATGAAGGAAGCTGGACACACACACACACACACACACACACACACACACACACACACACACACACACACACACACACACACACACACACACACACACACACACACACACGTGTGTGTGTTGATAGTCCTCTGTGTGCAGACCTACTTAGGATCAGAAGTGGAACCAAAATGGAAGGCCTGGTGGGCCTAATGGTATCTTTAAACGGCACCCGAGGACGGACACACACACACACACACACACACACACACACACACACACACACACACACACACACACACACACACACACACACACACACAAGAGACAGGGCATACAGTGCTGACATTGACAGACAGAGCAGTGAAAGCATGCGCTGAAACATGAGGAAGCGATGGGCAGACAGGAAATCACACACGCAAAGTCAAATGAATGGAAAACCCCCAGTGATAGTGGTGGTAGCGACCAAATAGTTGAGGTGTGCAGACGGCCGGACAGACAGACTGACGACACACTGGGGCCTGAGGATCTTAACCAATACCAAAAAGACTGGGAAGAAAAATAATGACTGAGAAAAATAGACTTTGATCATTTCCAGATGTGAAAGCCTGGAAAACACACGAAAAGGCAAAGAGTAAAAAAGACCCATATCAATCCTGTGGCGTTAGTGGCATATAAAATAATGTTCCAGTCATAGAGGTTAATAATTATCCAGCTTTGTTTCCTGGTTGGGTTGACATTGAATAAAGCCAAAAGGGTGAACATTTAGCACAGGGCAGGTTTACCAAGCCTCTCTGTCATATTGTGATTTCTATATTAATGATTGTGATTAAAGTATAGTTGGCTTGGCTGTCTACACAAAACCAGCAATGCAGGGACATTCCCCAGAGCTGGTGGTTCCAGGGGTGAACGCAGTTGGAACCACCATTTTCTTTTCTCGTCTGTCTCTTAAGAGACGAGCCTCGGGAAAGTAAAAAGTTCACGCAAAAATATTTGTTCACTGCTGAGGCCACCCCTCCCTTCCTCCCTCCCACATGTGTAAGGATTTCTTTTTTATATTTGAGTAGCCGCAAATGATACATCATTATTTTCTTTACTCTGCTTTCAAATGCTGAAGTGTGACGGCAATGTTGCCAACTTAGTAGTCCTAGGAGTAGCATTGCAGTTGTAACTAGTGGTTCGGGAGAATAGCAGCGGTATAATTAATTATATTTGTAATTGCCATACATACGGCAGTGGTCATCATCATCGTAGCAGTGACACTAGGCATAGAGTCATGGCTATGGCACCAGCTGGCCACTAGCTGTGGCAGCTATCCTGTCAGCGTGACAGCGACAGATATTCAGCACATAACAACGTGGAGATGGTGGCTGGAAAACACATTAGTTGAACATCTTCTCGGGAAATCTGCTAATTCATCTGGAGAGCCACATGTCTGTGGCCCTGGACTGCATAACTGTCATAGCTGACTGTGCACACACACAGGCACACACACGCACACACACACACGATTGAATCCAGGAGTGCATGTTGTGTGCATGCTCTTTCCTTTAGTCCAAACCGCGTGCGTCTGCAGCAGTGTTGTATGTATGTATGGCCAATGTGCTACGGGAGGCCGCGCAGGGAAGTTTCGATTGTTAGTCCGCGGCCATTTGATACTTCCAGCGGTGTTTTAAGCTGCGAGTCATGCAGCACTGAATGCGAGATCGTTAAGCAGCATGCGAAGACACACGCGACACACAACGTTTATAGTGCTCGTACTCTTTATGTCTTTCGCTCCTTTTTTTTTCCCTCCCTCTCATTGATAATGTTAACTCGTTTGTGGAGCTGAAGTCTCACCATCCGCAACGACACAAACGCAAGCAAGCACATGCGCACCGTCTTTGTCACAGTCCCTCTGTCACACGTGCACACATGCACTTTCACTTTTGTCCTCTGTATCAAATGTCTGCCCTGCATGCACACATAAGCACGTAACGAACAGCGGTGGCTGAATACGTTGGAACCATTTAAGTCCACAAACCTATCAACGGTCTACATTCACGAATGACCTCACCTCCTCAAAGCCGTGTCTCGTATTTCAGAGTAGACCAATACTTTCACGCACACACACACAAACACAGGGTTGAGAGAGGAAGAAAGTGTGTTGTTAGGAGTAAAGTGTGTGTGTGTGTGTGTGCGTGTGCGCGTGCGTGTGTGCGTGTGTGTGGTGGCTGTGGTTTGTCAGAGTGGATGTGGGATCGGTGGAACGGACCACCAAATTTGGAAACTTCGATGTATTATATTGAAGCAGGGACCATTCTTCTGCATAACTGAGGACCTGCCAAGTCGTCTGTAGCTGTAGCGCCAAGTTGTTTTTCCATGTACGCTCCACACAGAGCACCAGTATATCTTTTTAGAACATAATGGCGAGTTCCTGGCCAACAGGCCTCTTTTGAGGACCATTTTGTTTCAAAGGACGGCTTTTTCTAAAGCTTAGATGTCACACTTTGTTGTTTTCTTTACTTTGCAAGAGATTATAGACCGTAGGGAGTTACAACCTAGAACTGCTGGAGTTATTAGAAAAGTGCAAAAATGGCATTGTTGACCCCCATTTGCACAATCACTGAAATCCATAATAACATTTTCCCAATCAAATACTGAGGGAATTTTAAGCCAGTCTTTCAATGACAACAGATATGTCAATAGGTGTGGTACATGAGCAAAAAATACCTATCTTGTAGGTGGTTAAAGTTTCTGCTTGGGCAAACTAGTTGAAGTACAATATTTTCTGTAATTGCAAATGATTGAATATGGCTTGTTTTGTTGTCTACTACTATTTTCAGCTTTATTTGATTATGTTTCATTACATTTCAACTTATTATAGTTCCCAAAAGCGACATCTCCCTTTGTGACCAACAAAGGCTGATGTTGTTGCAAACAATAATTCAATCTTTCACCAGCACAGGTATTTGTAAGAAATCAACAAAAAAAAAAAAAATTCAAACTCATGACAGCCATCTACTCCCATATTAAAAAACCCACCCGGCAGCCAGCTGTATCTCACTGTGCGTCTGTCTCTGTCTCTCGCTCTTCTCTCTTCTCTCTTCTCCCTTCTCCCGTCTCCCTGCCAACAGTGAAGTACATCCGCGAGGTGTCGCCGCTGTTCAAGAAGCCGTCGCTGGTGGCCGACCTGCCGTGGGACGACGTCCGTCCGCAGTCTGCCAGCTGCAGCGGCAGCGAGGACTCCGGCTCTCCCAAGCACAGCAGCGCCTCCGGTCCCAGGGACAGGAAGGTGATCGGCCTGAAGATGTGCTTCATCAGCCGGAACCTCACCATGCCAGACCTGGAGAACAGGTCTGATGTCCTAGCGTGTGTGCGTGTGCGTGTGCGTGTGCGCGTGCGCGTGCGCGTGCGCGTGCGTGCGTGCGTGCGTGCCTGCCTGCCTGCCTGCCTGCCTGCCGCAAATAACTGCATATGTGGGCATTTAGGTGTGTCAGGATGCAGGCATTTGCATCAATAGTGATCTGGGATCCAGCAGCTCCACTATGTTATAGCAGAGGTTCTGGGGGGAGACGGCACAGAGCCTGGGCCGGAAACGATCAACTGAATAGGGTGGGGTTACGCCTTGTTTCCTGTTTCATTCTACCAAAGAAAACGCACTCACACAAGTGGATGAAGCTTTCGGAAGGGGATTTTAATACGTGTATTTCTACAGTGGCCACTGGCCAGTCTGTGTTGATTTTGAAACCTTTACAGATACTTCTTTAAAGTTTAGGCTACTACTGCTGGCCAAAGTTTCTGTTCGCCAATTACGCACATGCAGATCCCTGCCTCCAGCAACATGATTGGACAAAACGAAGAGGAAGCGAAAGAATTGAGCTCGTCAGACTTTAGATTACTTTCAAATGTTTTTCGAAATGTTTTTTGTGATCTCTTCAAAATGAATAACTTAAACCTGCACTATGTAACTTTTCGACTGCAGCTATTAACTCCATTAAAAAATATCGGAACTAGAAAGTTTCTCAACAACAAAATGCGCTCATCCACAACTCAATCCATCCAGGGAACTTTTCTATTAAATTACCCCCCCCCCCCCACTGTGGGCAAATAGCAGTCTGAAAATGATATAGCTATTACTGTATACCTGTAGCTACAACTCAAAGACACTAGAGGTTGAGGTCGAGGTGACGGTGCTGGTCTTACTTTGTCAGGGATAACAGTTTAATGTAATGTAACATTAAAACAGACACAAACATAAGAAGTACAAAAATAGGAGAAAAAAAGAAGACTAAAGAGACTAGAGTAAAGAGAGTAAAAACCAGAATGTGTATCATCTACATCTACATGGACGTCTTCATAATGTGACTCGTGTCCAGGAGGATCTCACTCCTCTCCTCTGTGCTCCAGGCTGCTGGAGCTGCACTCCCCCGATGGGCAGCACACGGTGGTGCTGCGCTGCAAGGACGCGCCCACCGCCAACTCCTGGTTCACCGCCGTCCACACCAACATCGCTGCGCTGCTGCCGCACGTGTTGGCCCACATCAACGCCTACCTGGGCGCAACCGTCGCCTCCTCCTCCTCTCACCCTCACCTCAAGCACATCGGCTGGATGGCCGAACAGGTAACCCTTCCTCCTCCTCCTCCACCGCTTGGTTCCTGTTTTTATTTAGGTTTTGTTTTTTTTATGGTGACCTATGGCGCCATATTTGTTGCCGAGGGGAAGGTACCAAAATAAATACACAAATACAAAGGGTATGGTGGTATATTGCAGTCTCGGATCCAGAAGTTCAACAATGCTAGCCGAACTTCTGGGGGGAGACTGCACAGCGCCTGGGAAGGAAACCAGAAAGTGCGAGGAGCGGTGTGACGCAGTGTTTTCTGTTTTGTTATATATATATATATATATAGATATATTCCTCCGAAGATAAACTCATTCGCAAGTGCAAGATGGAGGTGTCAGAAGACGATTTTAACAAATGTATTTCTACAGTGGCCAGTCTACTACACGGGTTTGATTTTAAACCTTCACAGACACTTTGTCTAAGGACGTTGGTGTCCGGACAGGAGGTTTTGGCTTGTCTTCACACCGGCTACGGGAAAAGTTTTAAAATAATTTAAACAGACTTTACATGTTAATCTTAAGTCTGATTTGTGAGACTAGGTATGTTGCAACCCTAATCACTGATATAGACTTCTCATATAGACAGATGGACAGATGGACTTCTGTTTCTCTGAGAAATCATTGTCTTTACTCATTCCATCATACCCTTTAAATCGTGCAAATTATTGGCAGTCGCGGTTCATCATTGGTAGCATTTGAGCCATTCAATAAAATGTACGGAATGTGTATAAATATTGATATCCAAAATAGTTGTCGTTTTTTTATATTGACAACTAATGAGTCCAAGTCATTACATCATTTCAATTTCCTTCTGACTTCGCACACCTTTGTCCTGTCAAATCCTGGAGACATCAGCTGGCGTTCCCAAAATACAATGGTATTCATTGTGTTAAGCATTGGCCGCACCGCATTAGTGCATGACTGTTCGGGAAAAAACATATTCCAAACCTGTCGTGGGCAAGCCCAAAAGATAAATGTTGCAAGTACTTGGCACTTACAGCATGTGCCAGGATGGACTTAAGAACAATTTGGAAAATAACCAGGGGTGCGTTTCAATCCATAAATGGGAATCCGGTTATGGGATTAGGAATACGAGTCATGCCAGCGGCTGCCGTTTTCATTGAGTGCGGCGCGGGGTGCATGGATGTGTGTTGGTTTGTATTTACCTAGGTGAGGTGCTGCCCTCGGGTTTAAACAGGAAGCACTCAAGGCACACAAAAAACCCTGGAGGAGTTTACATTCCATTAAATACTTCCTCTCAGCCCACCTACTTAAGCTGTCAGACTTTGCAACACACTCCAACGATGTACTTGCACCCATGCACACACACATGTACATATACGGTACCTCCCTCGTGTTCTTCATCATGCACCCACACACGTACACACGTACACACACACACACACACACACACACACACACACACACACACACACACACACACACACACACACACACACACACACACACACAGGCTTCATTACTTCTGACACTGCATAAATGAGCCATGTTGGATGACTCACGGTAAACAAACAGATGGTTTCCAATAGCAGCTACCTCTCGTGTGTGTGTGCCTGGCTCCTAGGTCCAGCTGGAAGGTGGGCGGCAGCAGTTTCGGCCAATCGTCATGGCGCTGACGGAGAAGGACATCTTGCTGTTTGAGTCGGTGCCTTGGAGCAGAGAGGCCTGGTCCATGCCTCTCCTCACTCACACACTGCTCGCCACCAGGTGAACACTTTAGAATGGATGAGCTGTAAACCGATTGATTCTTTCTGGAAAAAATAAAACATTTTTTATTGTTATGTGACCACAGCTTGATCATGCAGACGTGAATAATGGAATAATAATTTAGAATAGAAGAATAAAAGCAGAGAAATGCTCATGTCATTACCACCCTCTCTCTTTCCTCATCTCTTTTCTCTCTCTCTTCTTCTTCTCTTTCTCTTTCTCTCCTCCTCCCTCCTCCAGGCTGGTCCATTCAGGGAGTGCCAGGAGCTCCCCCGCCCAGGGGGCTGACCTGGTGTTCGCCACACGGACGGGCACCGGGCGGGGCATCGAGTCCCACCTCTTCCGGGTGGAGACCCACTGGGACCTGTCGTCATGGACGCGCGCCCTGGTGCAGGGGGGGCACGCTGCCGCCGAGCTCATCAAGGAAGTGTCCATTGGTGAGAATAACGTGTGTGTGTGTGTGTGTGTGTGTGTGTGTGTGTGTGTGTGTGTGTGTGTGTGTGTGTGTGTGTGTGTGTGTGTGTGTGTGTGTGTGTGTGTGTGTGTGTGTGTGTGTGTGTGTGTGTGTGTGTGCGCGTGCGTGCGCGTGCATGCGCGTAAACGGCTATGGTCCAGTCCACACCCACATTTCTGAAGTGAAAATTGTGAAAGTGAAGTGAAAAAGGGTGCATGTGCTGACACTGTAATGTGGTCTGTTAATGCATCCCAGGTCAAAATCCATTATCAACACAAACACACAGGACTGCTAAACATGGGATATTTTGATGTGAAATGATACCGCATCACATGAAACATTCAAACACCCGGATGTTTCAGCTTTGCCCTAAAATTGCAAATATGACTACATTATGCTTGTCTGCTTTAAGAACATGTAGGATGACCATTAGTGGAAAATAATGTGTGTCTGCATGTGTGACCACTCATTTGTTCTGTGCGCATGTGTGTATGCATTTTTAGTGGCTTAGTACTGTGTGTGTGTGTGTGTGTGTGTGTGTGTGTGTGTGTGTGTGTGTGTGTGTGTGTGTGTGTGTGTGTGTGTGTGTGTTTATGTACATGTATACAAACGTTTGTGTAGTTGGTGATTACATATACTATGCATGTCTGTGCCTACAACTTTGTGCATTGGTGGAACTCTATTTGTCACAGGGCTATCTCCACTGTTTGTGTGTGGGAGTTGTATACTCACTGCGTGGATTCTCTGATTAGATCATAATTGCCATAAACATGAGCCGTTTAATGGGCGGTTGAACGATGTTGCTGCTCGCTTGCTCCACCCATCTGGTCTTCAGAGCAGATGGAAACTAAACTCTTGTTGTGTCATGTTTGCAAATCCTATGGAATCGTGGATAAGCATAGCTGAAATATTCGTTTTAAGGAATTCATACATACCTTCTTCCTTCTTTTGGATGATTGGGTATCCTTCGGTCTACATTGTGCTCTGGTTAGATTTGGAAAAAACGAGCATACATAACTTTATATTGCAGTGTTTAAGTTTTTTTTTTTGCCTGAACCGGTTATTATCAGCAACAACGCTCGGTGACTGACGGCTCCATGTGGGCTACGGGGTCATGACTCAGAAAAGTGCTGAAATATAATTGGCAAGCAACGAGAAGCACGCGCAGCCAGAGAATATGACGATGGTTTCGTTGCAAAAAAAACCAATAGTGCAAAGGCCATAGCTTTCTTTTTCGACCACTTCCCTCTCCCTCTCATTACCACTAATCATAGTGGGAGGACAGGAGAATTCAGAGTTACTGTAAATGCATTTAAAGCCGGTTTTGCAATCACAGTTGTTTTTTATTTGATGTTTCTCTCCCTTACCCTGTCTCTCTCTCTCTCACTCACTCACTCACTCTCTCTCACACACACACACACACACACACACACACACGCACACAACCCTTTTTTAACCAGCTGCTGCCGTACACTATTTTAAAAGTCTTCCTGTTCCCCGCCCAGGTTGCACATTGAACAGCCAAGACGTGCGTCTGACGCTGCACTACGAGAAGGGCTTCACGGTGATGCGGGAGCCGTCTGACCCTGGCCCTGGCGTGGGTGCAGTGCTGTACAGGTATCCCTTTGAGAAGCTCAGGATGTCCGCCGACGACGGGATCCGCAACCTTTACCTTGACTTTGGGGGTCCGGAGGGAGAAATGGTACGTCGACATCTAAACGAGCGCGATCTTTCCGCCGCTATCGGTGAATGCTCGCCCAATACATGTTTACCCAACTGCTTCAGTGATTTAAAAAAAAAAGAGAGAAAACGGCATCAACATTGTACAACATCTACAGTGTAACATTTTTGCTAAACTCCCATAATGTAGCGTAGCAGTCTGTTGTGATGTTGACATGAACAAAAGACAGCCTGCGTTTCATTCATTTGAATGTAGAAAACAATGTGTGTTAATTGTATCTCTTTGTCTCCCTCCTCCTCCTCCTCCTCCTCCTCCTCCTCCTCCTCCTCCACTCTTCAGGTGTTTGACCTCCACTCCGGGCCGAAGCCAGTAGTGTTTGTCCTCCACTCATTCCTATCGGCCAAGCTGACACGCATGGGCCTGCTGACGTAAGCTAGCCACAACAGGGTCTGCAGAGAACCGCCACGGGGTAGTGCCCCCCACCCGCCCCGCCCCCCCCCCCCCTCCACCCCAACTACAAAATAAATGTCTAAATATTTTTTTAAACCTACATAGTGGACAGCCGAGTACAGGAGAGGCGAAGTTGAAGCTAAGTTTCACAGAAACTTGAAGCTAAGTTTCTGTGAACTGCCGATCCAGAAGTCAATGTTTGTCTTAAGGAGAAAAAAAAAAAGTGCCTTCTCTTCCCTCCCTTGGGTTTGACGTGCTGGTAGACTGCTGCTGGCAAGGTCAGGGAACCATAAGTGATACTTGTAGTGTTGGGTGCTGCTTGGGCGCTCCACACAGGAACGCGGTTCCTGTCTTCATAGATCTGTTGTACCTTTGATGACATTATGTAGGGACTAGGAACTACAAGCTGAAGAGCCGTTCAGAACATATTCCATGACACATTTAATGTAATTGTAGGAAATGGTAAAACAAATGTGCACAGCGTCGTTTCACGATGTGTTTAGCACCACTGAAAAGTATACAGGAGAAAAAAAGGACTATTTCAGACAACTTTGATATGCAACCAAGGACCGATTTGTTAATGATTCCTTTATGCCTAGAATTCCAGTAAAGCCTTTGAAAGCGGGCTGTTTCTCGAGAGAGAGAGAGAGAGAGGAGAGAGAGAGAGAGAGAGAGAGAGAGAGAGAGAGAGAGAGAGAGAGAGAGAGAGAGAGAGAGAGAGAGAGAGAGAGAGAGAGAGAGAGAGAGAGAGAGAGAGAGAGAGAGAGAGAGAGAGAGAGAGAGAGATTTTATAGATTTAGCATGCAGACTGGTGATCTTGAGTGAGTGTTTTTATGTGGGCACTTTTTCTTGGGTAAAAGTGTTTTAATACTTTTGTGCATGGGTTGTTAAACACTCGGTGTGTTCACACATTACATGTGTGATCACATTATCCTAAACTACTGGTGTAATCTGGATTGCCAACAGTGCCTTTTTCCATCTAGTCAATTTTGATCTTTTTAAAGTATCCCTTTGTCTTTACCATCAATATGACACACAACTACACACGCTTTTGACATGCAACACAGCAATTGCATTACTCTCACTATGTAAATATGTATCCATGTACCTTGGTTTTCATTTTGTATGTTTTTATATGTATAAATGTATGCCATATGTAAGCATGACTTCCTGATATTTTACTTAAAATGAACTCTGCTGAGATTGTTTCCTTTAAACCTTAAGCGCAGTATTTCATATTATAGATTTTTTTATTCATCACATTCCAGGGTGAGCTTGCTTAAGCTATAGGACATGCTAAACCAAGATGCTTAAGGATATTTGCAGTTAAACAGTTATTGTGAATGCTAATTTCCACTTTTTTTTTCTATGTGCATGACAATCCCATGTGGAACACAGCCTCACTCTCAAACTGTATTTATAGCTTACAATTAAACAAATAGACTTCTCCAAGAGAAGTATTGCTCATTAGCAATAATCATTCCTCCTTGTTTCCAAAAGGCATACATTGCCCCCTGAACTGCATAGAACTGTATTTATTTTATTCAAATTTTTATATAATTTGATAATTGATACCGTCTTTGAATTCTGATATTTTGTTGTCTGTTATGAGACCTGAATTGTGAAGTGAAACAGCCTGAATGTAGATAAGCTCTGACCATTTGCCCCCACATTAACCCTCAGTTAATGTTTCCTATTTTTCTAGTATTCTATTTATCTTTTTTTGTAGACAGTCTGTGTCCTTCATATTTCAGGCAATGGTACCATAGTGATATTTTATCTGAACATACATGACTAGTCCATCACATATAATAATCTTAAGGAAATATTAACAAACTCAGTATGCATAATGTCACTCATTTAATGCAACTATGAACCATACCACATCAGTCCCTTCCTCCACAAGATGATGCTCAGAAAATGCCTACCAAATTTCCACTGAGCTATGCACTACAGCTATGCTAGCCCACTTGCATTCACCTCCAAGATAACTTATCTATAAGAGTCAGGGCATTAACATTTTCATCTGAACTCAGTAAATCTTCTTTAAGTCTAAGGCTTTCCCAAATGTCTGCTTTGACATCCAGGCCAATACATTCATTTAAACTGGTAAATATATATGCTTCTCCAACGATTCTTTTCTAAATGCAAAGCAATGCTTCAGATAGTGGCATGCAAACCAAAGTTGTTGCGTGTAACACAATCATCCTACAGAAAGCGCCAGAAGAGGAATGTGTGCTGCTGCAAATCTCTTTAATATGCAACGTAAACCTATTTTAGAAGTACCTTCGTTTCTGACCAGTATGCAATGTATGATAGAATTGTAACAACTTCAAATGTAAATACATATTAATAAAAACTATTACAAAACGAGCAGTGATTTTTTTTGTTGTTGTATTGATTGATGATTGTTTTTATTCAAGACTTATGCTAGAAATGTTATTTTAAAAAACAAACAATTTTATCTCATGTCATAACATCAGCCGGCCGCTGGGCGGCAGCACCCGCTGCTGCTCCGCGTCCAGCCGTAACTCGACGCGGTGTTGTTGCCTTGTCTTCTGTCATGTCAAGAGCAACCTGCCCTGCTGTCAGCATCCAGACAAGCTAACAGGCGGATTTCGGTTGAAATCAGAGGCTATATATGTATATATATGTATTGGAAAGCGGAACAGTGAGATGAAATGACAACGTCAACACTACAGGTCTGTCTTCATTAGCTGGCGTTGAAACGCTGCAACGGCGCAATCGTCCACAACGATACATTATGTAGATGTAGGTGTATGATGTAGATGTACGGTGTGGACACGGGGTGCATGGTGAAGCAGGCACACCCATGGCAGCACATGGAGACGATGACACGGCGTCTAAATATGGGCGGTTTGCGTGTGGAAAACGGGTGTTTTTAAAACGTTAGCACGCTAGCTAACTTGAGCTACCCCCATGTCAGTGTATCTAGGGGCAGTGTTGCCTGCCGAGCTAGTCAGAAATGCTATCTTTAAAATAACTTATTCGGTGCTGGGAAAATATCTTGCCTTTTTGCCTATTTGTTGGTATACTGCTTTTTTTTTATATCAAAGTGATTGTCGTTTATACAATGATAATATGTGCTGGTAATATCTGGTCCCACCCTAATATGTATTGTCAACCACTATGTTGATGGACCATAACAAACATAATGATTTTTTTTTTTTTTAAACTGATACATAACCAAGTTATGTAGTTATTGTGTATCAGGCCCCTCCACCACGGCCACATAATCCTATTTTGCAACACTTATTTGTCCAACTGTACATTTTTTCTATTACAATGGTGTTGGCAGAAAGCAATTGACCTCGTGACCAAAGCCACAGAAGAGGACAAGGCGAAGAATTATGAGGAGGCCCTGCGCCTGTACCAGCATGCAGTGGAGTACTTCCTGCACGCCATTAAATGTGAGTACTGTAAAGAGTACTGTTACTGAGTTACTCTGAATATGTTAACTGTTACTTTTTTTTTATGGCGGGAGACATCATTCTGACATCCATACATTTTGTAGGCGTGTACTACGTTTTATCAAGACGTTTTGGCGTGACACTCTCCAATAAAACAAACACAAACACAAATCATGTGTCCGTTCTGTCCCGACTTCATGTGGGGGGTTTGGCTGTTTTCTCAGACGAGGCCCATAGTGACAAGGCCAAGGAGAGCATCCGAGGGAAATGCATGCAGTACCTGGACCGCGCGGAGAAGCTCAAAGACTACCTGAAGAACAAAGACAAGCAGGGCAAGAAACCGGTCAAGGAGGCTCAGAGCAATGAAAAGTATGCCGTCTGTCCAGATTCGCAGTTGCACACACCCCACTGGCCTGTATGCGTTTAGTTTCCATTATTTGTTTGTTTGTGTGTGTGTGTGTGTGTGTGTGTGTGTGTGTGTGTGTGTGTGTGTGTGTGTGTGTGTGTGTGTGTGTGTGTGTGTGTGTGTGTGTCTAGGAGTGACAGTGACAGCGAGGGGGAGAATCCTGAAAAGAAGAAACTGCAGGAGCAGCTCATGGGTGAGATTTGCCTGCAATCTTGCCCATGTCTTCAATCAGAAATGTTCCAATATCACTTGCATGGATTAAACCAGTTGTAGTATGTTAGTTTAATGTCACAGTTAAAGCTGGCATTTACAATTATCCTGCTTAGTCTTTTATTTATATTTGGGATGAGTGTCACCTGTAACCTGATGCGCCAGATGGTTGGTTACAAAGAACCATCTGGGAAGTCGCCCGTGGAAACTGTTTGGAAAAGGGCAGGCACTTGGCAGGTGATTGGATGAACCATCTGTCTATCACTGTCTATCAGGAGCTAACTTCAACCAATCAGATCAACTATCCATATGATGTAGTAGAAGAGTGAACACATCTTTTCCTTCTTTAAATTAAGAAATACTGTCCAGTTCAGATATCCGTCTGCTGTAGCAGCACCTACACTAACCTCTCAAAAGAACAAAAACCACGTTGCTGCCTGTAGTTCCTCTGATTGGTCCAAACCATTGTGGTTCGGCCAAAAGCTCATAACTTGGAAGCCTGACCAGACCGATCTCCAGAGAGAAACGGAACGTGAACTTGTGAGATCGGGATGGTCTCACAAGGCTAGTCGTCCTATGCTACACCAAGCTATCGGTGTGTGCAGGTGCCATCGTCATGGAGAAGCCAAACGTCCGGTGGAACGACGTCGCTGGCCTGGAGTGCGCCAAGGAAGCACTGAAGGAAGCAGTCATCCTGCCCATCAAATTCCCCCACCTCTTCACAGGTGATTCAGAGGTTGTATTGTTGTTGTTGGTGATGAGGTTTGTTGTATGATGTATTTTAACTGCAGCATGAGCCAAAGTCCAAAACATATTTCCCCATGGGACAATGAAGTATATTGAATTGAATTGAATATTTGAATGTGGTAATGCTGTTTACTGTTCTGCTTGTGGGGTTTCATTTTTGTCAGGCAAGCGGACCCCATGGAGAGGCATCTTGCTATTTGGGCCCCCAGGGACAGGAAAGTCCTACCTAGCCAAGGCTGTGGCCACAGAGGCCAACAACTCCACCTTCTTCTCCGTCTCCTCCTCTGATCTCATGTCCAAGTGGCTGGGAGAGAGTGAGAAGTAAGTCCAGCTTTATGTTGGCTTATTTTAGGAATGATAACAAAAAAGGCAATGATTTTTAGGGGATATTTTAAGATATTATGTAGGCTAATCAAAAGGCCTGAACTGGAGTCCTTAAGGACTCTTGAAGAAACAAAATTGGAAACGAAAGATTCTCAATCATGGGGGACAGCCTCCCGGTGAAGTCTTCAGTGCTTTGCCTTCTCTCCCTCCACGACAGACTGGTGAAGAATCTGTTTGACCTGGCCCGCCAGCACAAGCCCTCCATCATCTTCATCGACGAGGTGGACTCGCTGTGCGGCTCCAGGAACGAGAACGAGAGTGAAGCCGCCCGCCGAATCAAGACAGAGTTCCTGGTTCAAATGCAAGGTGGGTGATACACATACAAACACACACACACACACACACACACACACACACACACACACAACCGCCAGTAGATGCTAAATAATCGCATATCTCATAAAAAAAGGAACTGTGCACGTGGAGGTCACATTAACCTAAAAGGGTGGGGTGTTGTGTTTGTTCCCAGGGGTTGGGAACAACAACGATGGGATCCTGGTGCTCGGAGCCACCAACATCCCCTGGGTGCTGGATGCCGCCATCCGTAGAAGGTCAGTGGTGGCCCGGGAGACCTCGGAGCCTGCAGCCCTCACCTAGCCTGATATCAGACAGAATTGTCAACTCGCTACACACCGTTTCCATTTTCAGTCTTTGCCTCTGCTCTAACCAATTTCTGTGGGGAAGGGGGCTTCGATTTTCCCTAACCAATCACTAGAGACCAACATATCCACCTGACTCTCCACTAGAGACCTCTCCACTAGAGACCCCTCCACTAGAGACCTCTCCACTAGAGACCTCTCCACTAGAGACCTCTTCACTAGAGACCTCTTCACTAGAGACCTAACCAATCATTTGAGATTCAACATATCCGCCTGAATGTTATTTTAAGACGACACAGAGGTGTAGCCATGCCAACATACTAGTTTTAAGAGTGGAGCAGAGCGTGGTAAAAACAAACTATGATGCCGGGTGATATTAAGAAGACATGCCTCAACATACCTCGATTTAGAACAGCCTCGATAGCAGGGTCTATAGTCTATAGCGGTAGCGATTGTTATTACTCCTCCTTGGTCCCAGGTTCACAGCTTGACAACAGCGATAGTCCCACCCGTGGCGCTGATTGGCTAATCTTTAGTCCCCCCGCGGCGCTCATTGGATTATCATTTTTTCAACCGAGAAAACACTGTTTCATGTCACAATGCCAAACCAGAAGCAGTCAACTCTCCAACTCGGTGGAGTGGGCGGATTCGAAGGTCTGGACCCAGGCAAGCCCTCACCCTAACCTCATGTCACCCAGAGAGCCAGCAAGAAACATTCACCTCGGCTTCCTTCCCCTTGGTGTCTCAACATTTTCTTTTTGTTCGAGCGAATACGGTTGTGTGATACGACGGCGGTCTTGTCATCTCCGGCTCCCAGGTTCGAGAAGCGCATCTACATCCCCCTGCCCGAGGAGCCGGCCCGGTCGCAGATGTTTCGCCTCCACCTGGGCAACACGCCCCACAGCCTGAACGAGCCGGACCTGCGGCAGCTGGCGCGAAAGACGGACGGTTACTCCGGGGCGGACATCAGCATCATCGTGCGGGACGCCCTCATGCAGCCCGTCAGGAAGGTCCAGTCGGCCACCCACTTCAAAAAGGTCTGCTTGTTGGGAGTTTTTCTTTGTATCGTGCTCGTCTGCTGATATTAACGCAAAGTAATGTTCTTTAAGGGAGTCCTATCCGAAGCAAGCCGTGTGCTTCGCTTCGTTACAAACAATATGGTTCTATTGCTTTTTTTGAGGTCACGCTGCAATTAAATACTATTACAATTATGCCCCATGCACATGTAGTGTGAATTTCCCTTACATTCAAAATTTCTGCTTTTTTTTTCACGTTCTTGCATTGCAGGTGCATGGTCCATCACGTAGCAACAACCAGCTTATGGTAGACGACCTCTTGACCCCGTGCTCCCCGGGCGACCCCGCTGCCATAGAGTTGACCTGGATGGACGTGCCTAGTGACAAGCTGCTGGAGCCCATAGTATGCATGGTGAGAGACACGCACACACTGTATAATAATAACACACTTGAATGCCCAGTGTGAACACCCCATTAATCATCAATCCTAATTGAATTGAAAGTAATTTAACCTGATTTTTGAAAGAATCGGGCGTCTCTGGCTGTGTTAAAATTGGTCCCCTTGTGCCCTATATAGTAGTGCACTATTCAGGGTGTCACTATTTAGAAGTGTTGTCTGAAATTTTGGTTCCCTATATAGTTCACTACTTTATACCCATAATCCACCGTAAAATAAGCGTAGAACTGACTGATTTCCGCACTATAGTGGCTTTCATTGTCATCAGATTCATCCAATAGAGATGGTCCGGCACATACGGGTTCTTTCGGGACACATTTCTGTATGCTTGCATATAGACAATGAAGTGTGTAAATTTACTTAATGCAAACGAGCCAATACACGTCATGTCAAAGGATTTCAGGCACATAATTAGTGTCCGAATTCCCCCTACTTATTCCCTAAAGAGTGTACAATTTAGTGCTCACTATATATGGCATAGGGAATGAAGGAACTAGTGAGCAAAATGGAACACAGCCTTTGTCTCTTCCAGTCGGACATGTTGCGCTCCCTGTCCACCACGCGTCCCACCGTCAACGCCGAGGACCTGCTGAAGGTCAAGAAGTTCACTGAGGACTTTGGAATGGAGGGCTGAACGCCAGACGAAGCCTATCCCGTCTCCCTGAAGGCTCCACAGCTCCATCTCCTCTCACTAGCTCCCTTGAATTTAGTCTCTTTATTTAGTCTGTCTCTGTCCGTCTGTCTTTGTCTGTCTGTCTGTCTGTCTCTGTCTCTGTCTGTCTCCCTCTCCCTCCCCCTCCCTCCCTCTGGATGTATGTGATTCACTGCCTTTCATGGATTTTTTTCACGTAAAGCGGATGGTGCCTGAAGAAGAAAAAACGAATAGGCTGAGAATTAGTTTGAGTTTTTTTCTTCTAATCATCCATTAAATGCAGTTTTTAATCTGTGGAGGAGATGAGAAAGGAGAAAGGAGAAAAAAGTCAGAACGACAGTTTCCTGTCCAGTCGGTAGAAGCTACCTAGTACCTTTTTTAATCTCCATGTAACCTGATGCAGAACAGATTCCTTTTGTTCCCGCCCTCTGAGCCTACTGCCTAGACTAGAATCTTTTAAAAGGATTGAATGAACATTTCTGTTTCCATCTTCCACTTTGTTTCCAATTGCTGCAAATGAGCTTGGTATAAGCTTTTTGAGGACAAAAGTAGTTTGTTAGTTAATTGTGCCAGGCATGTGGATGTGTGTGTGCACCTGCTGTCTTTGCATTTGTTTTTATTTAAATGTGTGTTAATGTTTTAACACATTAACAGCTTTGCTTTGGGTTTTTTTAAACTTGATATTTATGTATGTTTCACTGTGTGATGGATCCAATAGTGACATATTTCACTCTCGGATTCCATCGTCCCCAGGTTGGCATTGTTTGCTTTACTTGCATCAAGATTTCCTTTGTGCTGCCAGCTGCCTGACTTAGACAAAATAGTTTGACTAATAATATCTGAAGTATAGTATTGCTCACCAAGTAACAAATCAAAAAGATTTACTTTTTTTGAAATGTTAAATTCAACTGACTTGTATGTGTTCTCGAAGTACTTTGTTTGTTATGTTCGTTAAGTACGTTGTATGTTTTGTTTACTGGGGTTTCTTTGCAAACCTTGTTCTGAAGCACTATTTAAGACTTATTTATTTTATGCAGCTCAGTATTTAAGTAATTTAACTGTATGACTGCTGTTTAGTAGGCAACAGATATTGACATTTTTTTCAGTATTTTCTCCATTGTGATGCCTCATCAATGTATGTTTCAATTCAGTTTCTTAGAAGCATTGTACCCAGTTACTAACATTATCAGGATGTTGTGCGATTACTTCTCAGTGTTGCTCCCCCCCTTCCCTAAACAACATCTTAACTATGATACCTACAATAATACTTCAGAAATCAATTGTTCAGAAATGTTTGGCTAACAGAGCAATATTGCTGCTATCGATGCGTATTTGAAGGTACACCATATGGTTCAATTGTAAAGTCAGTTTATAATAAACTAACATACTAGTAGACCATGTTACTATAACTACTTGTATAAGCTGAAGGAAATAAAATGTCTACATTTCAACTTTTAAAAGAAATGTTTATTGGTTCCAGCCAGGACTGGACATTTACAACAAAGTGAAAAGTCGCTAACCATTATTTACAAAAAAAGTATCAAGCTTTGCAGATGCATGTTTTGGGGGTTGGATGGGATTGTTGCATTTTCCAGTCAGCGTATAGTCCAGAAATTACATTAGATTCATATATAACCAAATGACAAACGAGTCATATTTAGTTGTCCATATGGTTAGTGGTAAGTTCAGTGCAATTCATTACACTCTTCACTTATTGGAGGAGAAGCACTTAGATTCTACTTATACATCCAGCTTCCTCTCTGCGTCGATGCTGAAACCCTTACAGCTTATATATTATACTAATACCTTGTGGTAATCTGCAAAGGCTGACCTGCAAATGCCAATCATACAAAAGGCAGAACATTTCATTAGAAATGTCTATTAGAAAAGTGTACTTACAAAGCCCTTGGAATGGCCTTGGTGGTTTCCCATAGTAGCATGGCATATTTCATATGCGGGTGATCAAAATGTACACCAGTAATGAGCAAAAGCAATGTATGTGTGTGGGCAAAGGGTTCCTTGTTATCAGCGGAGAGATGGCGAGAGGTTGGAGGTGAAATGGAGAGAGCCTCTTCGACAGCACATTGTTATTGAGAATAGGATGCTAGCAGTGGGGCTCTTTCATCCCATCACACCTTGCTTCGCTTGGACCGGCTCTCTACCGGAGGAGCCGCACGCTTGTTGCGGTGGTGGGGGAAGGTGGGCATCAGTTCGGGTTCACAGGCTGGAGAGCAGACGTGGATTAATGTGGACAAAAACATGACAAATACACACGCAATTATATATTCAATACATTATACAGCCATGATACTCACGTAGAGGTTTCTCCTTAAAATAGGAACTATCCAAGCAATCTTTGGCAGTTGCTCTGTAATTAAAATGTTTGAAAATTGTCCTTAGTTGTATGTTAAGTGGTTATCCTTTTAATAATCAGGGGTGTATTGTGGGTGCACATGTAGGGGTGCATGCATGTAATGTGTGTATAGAAGCAAGTGTGTGTCTGTCATAGGGGTATATGTGTGTAGCTTATGTTATGTAGTGTGTGTGTATATATAGTGGTGTATGAATGTAGCGCATGCATGTGGTATGCAGTGTGTGTGTGTGTGTGTGTGTGTGTGTGTAGATCATAGGAGTGTGTGTATGCAGTGTGTGTGTATTCGATATGGGAGTGTAGGGCGTACCTGCGCTGGGGATTGTACATGAAGAGTAGGTTGAGCAGTCTGTGGCCGGCTTCCGACAGCCAGGTGAATTTGTTCTTCAGGTTGTTGTACGGCTGCTTCCTCAGACTGTACTGACCAACCAGAGGGAGCCGAGAGAAACCCTGGAACACGAACACACACGCGCACACGCACAATAAATCAGAATACATCTACAAACTACAAACATGGTTAACATTGAGCATTCAGACAGAAACTTTTTTTAGTTTAATGCCATGATCGTAGGTCAGAGTAGGGCTGAACAATTAATTGCATATTAATCGAAATCGTGATTTTGGCCTCTGCAATTAGCTAATCATGAAAGGTTTCAATTAATGTATTCAAAAAACCATTTAAAAAAACAAATCTGATTTTGTATGCATGTTAAATTAAAATTACAAACCATTACAATGCAGCAATTGCTTTATTATCATAGTTTTTGTATATACAGTAGGTGCCACAGAATATTAATTGAATTAATAGTCTGTTAATCACAATGGATAAACCGCAATTGTAATTGTTGCCATAATCGTCATATGTGGAAAAGGTCAGTTATGTTCCGGGGACGTTCTTACGGGCCAAATGTTCTCGTTGGGCGTTCCCAGCAGCTGGACGATGAGGTCCACCTGTTGTATCTCCGAGCCGCCAGGCAGCAGGGGCTTGTGGGCCAGCAGCTCAGCCACGATGCAGCCCACTGCCCTGCAGAGAAACATCCGCGAGAGGAGACGCTATAAACTTCATCAGTGTGGCACGGTAAATCAGTTCCTTCATGTAGCATGCATATTAGGATGACCGAATATTTCCAAAAATGCACTGCAGAATATCAGTCAGGACATGGCTGGAGCCGCTCTGTTTTATATCAGCGGTTCCCATCTCAACGTAATGCGTGTTTCGGTAATATTTTGTACACATGCACAAACTATTACATTACAATAACTTCATTGTGCTTTTTTCCAGACCAAATGTCATCATGTTATATTGTGGACACATGTTATTCTATTTGTCTCACATTCCAGTCATTGTTCTTTCAGGCAAATTGTCTTATTTTTGTATATTGAAAATATTTTTTTAAATATTTTTCAAAAAATATATATTGTGGACACCCACCACATATCTAGTGCTGTAGTCTGTGTTTTGGTCCCTAGGAGGAGCTCCGGGGCTCTATACCTACAGAGAGAAAGAGAGCACAGAGACAGACAGAGTGAGAGAGAGAGAGTTGGGCAGAATAACAGAATAAGATATAACAACCAGTCAGTCAAGTCAGACATTAAAACAAACAGGTGACCATGAGGCAGGCAGCTCAAACAAAGAAATGCAATATTAGGTAGACACAGACTGGCATTCATTCATGCAAGCAAGGTGGAGAGGGACAGGTCAGTAAAACAGAGTGGATCTAAGGGGAAGGGATTAGCAAGGAGGGATTATAGGGATAAGTTTCCATTGCGCCAGCATAAGGACATAGTGACCACACACACAAGCCACTCACCATAGTGTCACCACTCTGGGGGTCATCGGCTGTACAGGGATGCCGTACACGCGGGCCAAACCAAAATCAGCTGCAGAAAGGTTTTTTTTATTTTAATTGAGCAATATTTAAAACATCTTCTCAATCATACCGCTGGGAAGTAATGCTATTTGTTAACAGGATGATCCCTGTGCTTGGCTGAGTGGGGCCAGTTCTAATAGGATTATGATGGAGGGGGGGGGGGAGGGGCATAGTAACACTGACGACTTACCTATCTTAACACAGCCCTTGTCTGTCATCAGTAAATTAGAAACCTTCAGGTCCCTGGTTGAGCAAAAGGATCATGACCAGACGGCGAGTTATATAAGGAAACGGACATCAGTCATCAATCTAAGCAAGGCTCCTGGCCCTGTCTGGAAACAGGTCTGCCCACGGCCACAACTTTGACCTGAACCAGCCTGACCAAACTGAGGTTGGATTCAATGAACAGCATTTCCCAAAGCATCATTTGACTTTTATTATACTTTGATATATTTCATTTTATTTATTTTATCATTATACTATACTGTTAAGAGTCATGTGCTTGCATGAACTAGAACTCTATTTCGGATGGAAAATCCACCATATTCATGAGACATCAGAAAGAAATTAACAATATGTACTATTTAGCCATTTATTAGTATATTAAAAAACTAACATATCTATTGCAACATTGTATTGGATAGGACTGGTTGTTCATGCATAGCCCATGGGAATGAGTTGAGATGTTCCTAATGTGGATCTGACCTGTGCAGCATAAAGTTATGGTGAAGATACTCCAGACCTCGTAGCAGCTGAAGCACAATACACTTCACCTGGAGGAGAGCGAGAAGGAGATGGGTCACCGCACAGCTACAGTACAGTCAATGGTGTGTGTGTGTGTGTGTGGACATATATAGTATATCTTCCTTCAATTTTGTTCATTATTATATAAATTGGTGTTAGTAAATATGTGGACTACATTTAGAGACTGTCTGAGACAAGATCATGTCTTGTGGCATTCATAACATATTTCCATACGTTAACCTCTAGTCTAGCCCATGACTGCATATGTTTTCGAGTCAGAGGCAACCAGAGAAGGAGGTGTGGTGTGAGGAGGAGTGGGGCTGTGATCTGTGGTACCTGGGCCTCTGAGAAGGGCGTCTGCATGTTCTCCAGTAAACTGGCCAGGTCCTGCTCACAGTAACTCATCACCAGGAACAAGCTGCAGTGGAGACCAACACAGATATAAACACTAGATAATATAGATTAGGGATGAACAATTAATCAAATTATTATCGAAATCGCAATATGGCCAAGGGCAATATCCAAATCGCAGGAGCTGCAATTTTTTTCTCCAGATGTAAGAAATGTTTGTTAAAGAATGTTTGTTTGGTACAGACCCCAACACATTCATCATGATTTAATAGTGTTTTAGTGAAAATTAAAATTGTGAATGCAAAAATGATCATTCCCACTATTAGTGAATCATATCACAATCATAATATCAAAAATAGTCGCAATATAATGTTCAGCCATAATATAGATATACATGCAGACACAAGCAGTCTGCTGTATGTTTGGCTTGTTTTTCTTGATTTCTTATATAAAGATGAACAAATACACAAGAAATGTTGTGTATTTGTTCATAACATATTGCACGTGTGCATGTATGCATGGTACCTCTCCAGCTGACTCCCTACGACCACCTCCTTGAGCTCCACTATGTTCGAATGCCTCAACCTCAGCAGTAAGGTGATCTCTCGGAGGCTGCTGATGGGAATGCCTGTGAGAATCCAAAATATTATATATTAACAAATATATGGAAGATCATATGCTTCAAAGCTGCTTTGTCAATGGACAATGACGACTTTGTTACCGACGGTGGCCATCTTGGTCATTAACTCGATACTAGGCCTGCAACTAACGATTATTTTCATAGTCGATTAATCGACTATGAAAACGATAATTTTTTCCTTCAATCTAGAAACTGAAAAACCAAAAACTAAAGTATTCATTTAATAATGATCCACGAACCAAACATGGATGGAAACATGGATTTCTGAAGCATCATGGTATTTTTACCTGATAAATGACCTGAACGGTTAATCGATTATTAAAAATGTGGTCAGATTCATTCCCGGTCGATCGACTAATTGACGAATCGACTAATCGCCGCAGCCATATACGCTGGGCTACTTAATCACTGTCTGTGGAAATGTACAGGACCGTGTCAGTACCGGCCAGGAGTCGGACTCACCATCTTTCTCCTTGTCCATGCGGACCTTCTTCAGCGCTACAATCTCACCAGACCTGGTGTCTCGAGCTCGGTCTATAGCGGGGGGGAAATAAAGGGTGGACATGCATCTGTTTAGCTGATATAGTGGCACACAGGGCTACCAGAGCAACTGCTAAGTGGTGTTAAAGGTCCCCTATTTTACCACCAGGTGTGATGTTGATTACCCACTGCAAGCCATGTCAAAATCTACCCTCTAATGACATCACAAGTGGGAGATGTATGATGGACAGACCAGCCTACCCAGTGGACTGTACCAACTGGTAGGCTGCTCTATTACTATCTACAATCCCATATGAGTTAAGGGGGAATTCAAAGCAAGGGTTTGATTTGTGTTTATCCATTGCTCATGAGTTTATGTCCAACGCAACATATCAATAAGGATGTATTCCATCGATGGAGATGAAGAAGACTACCCACTTCTGCATGGATACTTATCATTATTACTATTATTATTGGATATATATTATTATTGGACATATTATTATACTGAAAGTGTTGTGGTGGAAACGAGGCTGAGTGTGGATACTCACATACAATACCATAAGTCCCTTCCCCGATCCGGTTGAGCTTCTCGAACTCTTTGACACTCCGACAGCTCCCGAACTACAGCACACAGGAGGAGGAGGAGGAGGAGGAGGAGGAGGAGAGGTTGACATGGTGATGGTGCTGCACCCATTCACCTCCACCCATTCACCCTTACCCACCCACCTCCACCCATTCAGCTCCACCCACTCACCCTTACCCACCCACCTCCACCCACTCACCCTTACCAACCCACCTCCACCCACTCACCCTTACCCACCCACCTCCACCCATTCAGCTCCACCCACCCACCTCCACCCATTCACCTCCACCCATGCACAAGCTCCTGGCACATGTCTCAACTACACGTCTAACTGGCCCTTTATATTATACATAGGCCAGTATATAGTCTATATAGGCCCTATATATACACAGCATATAGGAGGAGAGTTAACATGGTGGTGGTGCTGCACCCACCCACCCACCTCCACCCATGCACAAGCTCCTGGCACGTGTCTCAACGACACACGTCAAACTGACCCTTTATATCGAAAGTAACCGTAACCTCATCATGAAGGTAAGGCCACGTTAGGGCCTAGTTCCTTGAGATAGACGAGCAGGGATCACTGGGAGAGGATAAGCTGATCACGACCCTGATTGCTTGAGACGAGGTTAGCAGTGTGGTCTGCAGCAGGGCTGCTGGAGGTGTACGCATGGCAACAACAACCCCACCATCACACGGTTGCTCTTGCTTTGACGACAACTGGTACAGTCAGGTTATTGCTTACCCTATCACTTTGTGGCACGCTAAATGTTTTATTGTTCTTGATGGACTTGAGCCTAATGGGATCCGGTTCGTCGTCTCCGACATTATCCATCTTGTCATTTGATTTACCGCGAACGGTAACGCAAAACTGGGATTATTATGGTATCTCTCCAAAACCCAGACTACTAGCGTGTGGGGGCGGCCGTTGTTGTGTATCGCTTTTAAAAAGTGGACAACCGTGAGCTATTCCGGAGTTGAGCAGGGGCGTCGCTGCAATGTGAGATTTCTATGGCTGTAATTATGACATTCAAAAAACATAATCGTTATTCATATATTATATCATAATCACCATATACATCATATATATGAATTGTAGCTTGCCACCCTGGTATTGTATTGTATTTAGAGCATATATGGCTATATGTTTAGTATAATACGTCTACAACATGATATACCCACATGAATAACCTACTGCATTCATATATAAATGCACTAGTAGGTTATTATTATACGTGCATCCTTTTTATGTCACCTGTGATCTTCAACCAGCAAGACCACCAGCTGCGTGTACGTCATCATCAGAGTTTGATTTTGTTCAATAAAATGTGTTAACTCTTCCTGATGATGACCGTGCTGAACATACAGTCCCATCAGCATCACACTTTGTTGCTAGTTATTGGTTTGCGTCCAACAAAGATAGGGGTTGAAGTTGGCCTCCTTTCTTTGATGGCATCGGCTATGGTGATGGTGGACGGCGTAGCATAGATGTCCTCTCTGGAGGGGGCCGTGACCACGATGGCAGGGGGAGATGAAGAGACTGAACCTGAAGACTCAGTGGTGGTCTGTGATGACAAGGACACATCTGTAATGTAAATGTTGAAGACATGTGGTTTGGTTGGGGTTTGAACACACAAAGACAGTTATAGTCTTGTGCAAGACCCCATGATAATGAGGAGAGGTCTGTTGAACTCCTGGTGTTACACTTCAGTCTCTCCATCATATGTTAGACTATGTGCATTGTATCAGATGGGACTACTTTAAATGTGTCGTAATTATCCAAACCTTCTCTGATTCAAATGCTGATCAAAGAAGCATACGACTGGCAACATGGTTGTTTATAACTTAGATGTATCAAGTCAATGGGCGTTTCCTGGAGAGTTGCATGATCAAAAAGGAGCATTAGGGTATTAGAATAATACAATTAGTTTGCTAAGAGGTTTTCCAGCATATTTAGCCAGTCTAGGTAGAAGTCAGCCATGTGAACTTGACAGACGTATGTACGTCTAAGAGGAATCTGAATCATCAATCAATCAATAGGCTAATCAATTATTATTACGATTTACATTTCTATCAAAAAATACAAATGTATGAATGAAAATAAAGGAAATCTAATTATATTATATCATTCATTTGTTTATTCATAGGACGAATGTAACATACACTTGTATTATTACACGTAGGCCTATCAATACATCCATTAGGTTTAAATGGTCTGTTAACAAAACAAATGTATAATTTTAGAAATGATTAGCATTCACCCAGCTCCAAGAGTTGCTCTAATAGAAACAATTACAAGAATTGCTCTTAACAACACATTACAGTCAGGCAGTAGGCTGACTATAATGAAGACAGTAAAATGCATGGTGACAATACCACTGGCGCAGACCAAATGCATAGACATAAATGCACATAAAGCCTAATAGCCTATAGCCCTGGCCAACACTTAGAAACACACCAAAGTCAAATCTGTTACCTGTTTCTTCGCATTGGCTTGAACCAGAACCCATTGAGCGTGTATATCCCAGGCCTTTAAATAATACAAATGTTAAAATAAAAGAAGCTGTCCATGAAAAGCACCGGTTTCAGCGGGCTTGATTAGCGTTAAGTAGACTTAATGCATTTAAGCACCTGCACTCACTCTGCTGCCGCTACCAGCGGCCACGCCCCCCTCTCATCGGAGCTCAAACTCAGTAATGTTATAGGAAACAGCATCACCATACACACTTTACTGAACATGTAGCCCAATAACACACACAAACGCAACGATAACTTCAATAATAAAGAGGCTTTAATGACGCGCATGAAAAAGAAAGGTGAAAAGCAAACACACACACACACACACACACACACCGGAGAGGTCCAGTTGATGGGGTTTTCCCATGGACGTGTGTGTTTACTCATCTTCCGCCTGTCTTACACGGGCTTGGTTTAATGTAAGAAACGTGTGGATCGGCTCAGGCATGCGCAATAGCTTCCGCCCTTGTGTCACGTGACATCTCCTCACCAGGAAGTGCAGCGTTGGAAATCAAAACAAATCAACAAGCTAAGGCTAGCTGAACACAAAGTAAACGTATATTACTCGTATTGTCTGGAGTCGTTAACACGGTTAACATGGATGGTAAGAATTAATACGAGTCCCGTACTGGATCTGTCTGTTGAGCTATTGGAGATACCAACCCGTCATGACAGCGACGGCTTACTAGCATCTCAACGGCTAACATATTCATAAATGTTCGTTAGTCATATTTGTCTGGCACAAATATCGCGAAAACAAATAATGTTTTTCTGGGTGATCGTTGAATTAACATTGCTAAAAACTCTGATCGCTCTTTTAGTTGCGATGATCTTGGCTGGCTTAGATGAGTTTAGTAATTGAGCATTGTTGGCAGCTAAATTGTAATGTCATGTATGGTATGTAAAGGCCTGTACGGAAATGTAATGTAGCCTGAAGTACGGCTGAAGTGTCCCCTATGCCTATAAACCCACGCTGTTTAACTTAGTTTAACTTAGTTTAACCTCATTTTGTACCTCTCCACAGAGACGCTCTTCCAACTAAAGGTATGTACCCACAAAATCCAAGTCTAAATCTATTGAGCTTAACACCCCCAAAAATAATAATACACATTAAGTCAAACCCATGAATCACGTTGAATGTTTAGTTTGTCTTCTTGGTCGGCAGTTCACCGCTAAACATCTGGAGAAACTAGCCAAGAAGGCAGAGAAGGACTCAGAGAAGGAGCAGGCCAAGGTCAAGAAGGTAAGGAGATGGAAACTAGACAGTCTCATGTTGGACAGAGCTGTTAAGAGCAGGCTTTCACAGCTCAAGACATTTGACTGTTGTTATTGATTATAGTGGTTTATCGGATGCTCTTCAACCAACCATTTCTCTTCAACCATATCATTTGGACTCCACTCAATGTGTTTGGGACTTTAATGGGCCCGATTGTTAACATTAAACATTCCCGATATGAAATGGTGGAAAACTTGACTTGAAACCCGAAGATCATCATTGAAAAATATCTGGACACAGTAACTTCCTCAGCAGTCATCAGCAGCAGAAATGTCAGCACCAGAAATGTATTCAGTTCTGCCGTCCCCAAATAATTGTCGTCTAACTAAGTGTATCATCTAGCTGGTCGTTCTGAATGTCAGGTGGTTTAGAGCTAGTAGATTTAAGCGTTATAGCTGTGCAAGAACTATGCCGCTTTGGTTCAACACTGGCAAGCATCTGACTTATCATAAAAAAAATTACAATCCACAGATGATTTGCTTTGCAAATTTGATTTTCATTGCAAATACAGTTTCTGCTTTTTTATGAATGGTTCTGCTCAAAATGTGATATTGTTAGTTTGAGGTATATAGCTACCATATTGTATGATACAATAACATTAGGCATGTGTCATATCCCCCCCTCCCTCCACACACACACACACTCACTATGTAAAGCATTTTGGGGTGTCTTAAAAAGCGCTATATAAATGCAATGAATTATTATTAGTTCAGTTCCTTATTAGCTCTGTTTTTAAGGCAAACTTAATTAATTTAAGTGGGATGTAGTACTCTCTAATCAAAATAAATGTTGCTAATCACAGAAAATGATGATAATATCCATACTGTACATGTTGCATGGAGTTCCTGTATCTTGTGAAATTCACAAGAGGGCACTGGACATTTGTTTATGAAGGAATAGGTGGGCAGTTAGGTAATGTAATTATATTGACATATGATCTGAGTTTAGCCATTACAATAACAACTTATTTTCCTGTGTGTGTGTGTGTCTGCTTTTACCAGGCTCTTCAGCAGAAGAATGTGGAATGTGCCAGAGTGTATGCTGAGAACGCCATACGGAAGAAAAATGAAGGGCTTAATTGGCTGCGCATGGCGTCCCGCGTGGATGCTGTTGCCTCGAAAGTCCAAACAGCAGTCACTATGAAGGGGGTGAGTTCTGTTCCGTTTTCGTAGGTCTGCTCATGCCCCTGCCAAGACTGGGGCCACTTCACATTGTATAGGGCTCTGGAACCTGTTCCAGGATGCTGCAGTGCCAAACATGAGTCAGAGTTGTGGTTAGTGGTTAGAATTCTACCCTAACCAGTCCTTTTAAGATTGAAGTAAACCCAGTGTGAAGTAAGGTTCGCCTTCGTCGACTTCAACCTTAACGATTCAACAGTTATTAACCTCCGTGGATGGAGCACAGCGTTCCAAAAATGGCTGTGTGCATGTCACTGCAGCTGCAGAAGTGCAGAGTCTGGCAACAGTGGTCTGACAACCAGCGTCCCAACAACTATTTATCTTTGTAATGCTTAACAATATGAAATGATTGGTGCAAACAACATTGGCACTGATAATCCTGGTTTACCGTCAAGGTGGAAATGTTTTGATCCTTGACACATGCTGGGATTTGGAACAACCAAACTGCATGTGAGCTGCACAAGGTTAACAATTTGAATAACTCATTCAAATGATTCCCCTCATATGTTTGACTCACAATTTGTTTATTTCCTTTCCCCTATATAGAACCACAATTCCAGTCCTTCTGTTTTGTCATATTTCATGTTTTGCATATTCAGCTGATTCTATTGATCCTGAATGACCAACATTAGGTATTGATGATTATATTACAATCATAAAGATCATATAACAATGGGGTTAATAGAGCCACATTCAAATTAGGTTTGAAGGCATTGCTTAAGCCTGAATCTTCCAACAACCAAAGGGAAAGCAAGACATATTAGAAGGAACAGAGGTCATTAATACTGCTGCAGTAGCAGCGGTATATGGATCCTAATAGTATTCCTCTGAAAGCGGTTGTCATAGCATTGTAGACGAGGTGCCAGAGTAGTGTACAAGGTCCATAACGGCTAAAGAGAGCAATACGTGAATGCATGCTATGACGGCAAATAAGATAACAATAATAAGAGTTCTTTGTTATTTAGGTGGACTAATCGTGTTGTTTGTTTTACCAGGTGACTAAGAACATGGCCTCGGTGACAAAAGCTCTGGACAAAGCCCTGGGCTCCATGGACCTACAGAAGGTTTCAGCAGTCATGGATAAGTTTGAAACCCAGGTCCAGAACCTGGATGTTCACACCTCGGTCAGTGGCTTTGTGTGTTTGTGTTTTTTGTTTGTGTGTGTGTGTGTGTGTGTGTGTGTGTGTGTGTGTGTGTGTGTGTGTGTGTGTGTGTGTGTGTGTGTGTGTGTGTGTGTGTGTGTGTGTGTGTGTGTGTGTGTGTGTGTGTACTTGTTTTTAATATGCTACTTATTTCACATCCTCCATCCATGTCGGTTGACTTTCATTTCATTGTTCTTATAATTCTTGTGCTTGTCCACCACTGTTGAGGGGCAAAAAAACATTGATCATTTTGATAAACCACACAAATCGAACCAAAGGTACACAACCCAATTAGTTTTCAAACACGTTAAAGTGTCAGTCGACGTCACGAGACGACAAGAAGAAATTGAAGACCTTGGTTTTCAACAATCCCATTAAATCTTAAAGTTTCTTTCACAAGAAGTTATCTAAGAAGTAAGATACAAACATTCTTAAGATATATTTTGGTGAATAGCAGTTTGGCTTAACTTTCTTCAGAAGTCCAATCTTATGGGGGAAAAAAACAGCAGTTAAGAAGATTTGTGTTTTTGAGATACTTTTGTGAATCCGGCCCCAGGTGATGGAGGGCTCCATGAGCTCGGCCACCACGCTGACCACGCCGCAGGAACAGGTGGACAGCCTGATCCACCAGATAGCGGAGGAGAGTGGGCTGGAGGTCATGGACCAGCTGAGCCAGCTGCCGGCCGGGGCCAGCTCCCTGGGCGGGGAGGCCTCCAGCAAACAGGACAAGGAGGACCAGCTCTCCCGACGGTATGCGCTCGATTGTTGTGCGAGCGTTACATTAAATAGGGTGTCAGCTGCTGTAATTGAAGAAGGAAAGAAGAATGAAAGACAGAATGAATGAAGATTGTTGTCGTCGTCGTTGTTGTTGTTGTCTTTCAGTGGAGACCATTGTTGTAGAGGAATGACTCGTCACAAAAATAGACTAGTAATTAATTACGGTATTTTCTCACATGAAACTCGGACAACCTGTGCAATTTGAGAACTTGTCTAACTTGTTGCCAACCATTTCAGCATGCGCGGTTATAGTCGGGTCATGCTGGCCAATTACTTAATCCGCGCAACTCTAATGCTTGTGTCACTTTCAGATGCGTCCTGTGTATTATCGGATTATGAAATGTCTTTTGTCATTCCTCCTCAAGGGGAGGACAGAGCTCAAATTCATCTCTTTACAAAGCTTTTGTTAACGTTTTGGCTACTGTGTGCTTCCAAATAAGTTAGGTTTTTTCATTGCACGACGTGGTGTCTAGAAAACATCACTAGGTTGTCATTTTTAACGTTTTATTCACACATTAACAGTTTGCTCTTTGTTTTTAGGTTGGCTGCACTGCGGAACTAAGAAGATTTTGCAGAAATAGTGGTTGTGCTATAAATGGTCACCGTGGTAGACAGACAAACATAAAGACAGCACTGGACACACCCTCTGTGCGTGTGTGTGTGTGTGCGTGTGTGTGCGCGTGTGCGTGTGTGTGTGTGTGTGTGTGTGCGTGTGTGTGTCTGTCTGTCTGTCTGAGTGTGTGTGTTTGTGTGCATGGGTGATTTTGTTGAGGTGTTCTAAATGTTGGGACTTAATGAGCCTATTGATTACCTTCCCCTCGGTCTATAAATACACTTCCACACACTGGCCAGGAATAACACCTGAGAAGGCACAACTCCCGGCTGCTTCCCACTCTCTCTGTCTCTCACGAGGTCCCATTTGCAATTCAATCCATCTCTTCTGTGTTTGGCACCTTTTTTCTAAGTCCCCGTTCGCTCTCCTTTTACCTTTTGGCTGAAAGAGAACCCTTCTGTTTTTTTGTTTTCCTCACTTCCACCGGCGCTCATCTCCACCCAAACTTAAAATACACACGAAACACACCCCTCGCCAACAATCACATGTATGCTTTTGGGCGTTGACTTTAACAGTCCTAACGCCAAACAATAGGGGGAAGATATATGACATAATGAGAAGGTGATGTACACGTAGATAGGATTTACTGGCTATACTATACTTGGGTGCATGGGGTTTGGAGTTAAATGTGTATTTTTCCCACCATTGACGTGGGTTTGTTCTCCTGTCAACCTGCTGTTGGACAGATGTCTGCTTGTATTGGGAGTGGGTGTGCAGAGGCCACTCTTTCTGTCCATCGACAACTGTTCTACAGACGTTTATAAGACAGCACTAGCGGCGAGGAATTCAAAATAAATGTGGTGCATATAATACTAATAATAATAATTATCAGATTCGTTCGAGGTGTACAGACGTCAAACCTATAAAGCAAAGGACAGCTAATACCTTATTGGTATTTTTTTATTTTTTTATTTTGTGTCTTAAGAAAATATTTTCATGCTGTTTCTTCCTGCTTGGTAAGTTTCTGTGGTTTTTCCTGGTGTCCACGTGGTATGCCTTACTCAGGATGCGGGTGCTTACATCGGCACTTGGTCCTTCTGTGCCTGAAGGGCGGCCATTAAGGAGGCAATGCTGTTGACTGCCATATACCATACTGGTGCATGTCACTGTCAGGAGTGCTCAAATGCATTCAGACCAATGTAAGACCAATTCTGATTTAAAATAAAGTATAGGCTATCGGGCCTTTTGCGTGGGACTCTTTTTTTTTGTTTTGAGCACATATGTTAAGTTGTGCTTTTCTTTCTCAAAGGTTTTTCTCTGCAACTGCTCAGTTATCTTTTGTGGATTGTATTTGCTGTCTCTCTCTCTACCTTAGCAGGAATGTTGGCACATCTACGTCACACTTGTTGAGGAATGTACAATGAACAAAAGAAGTCAAGATGGATACA